>BTHU01000008.1:123526719-123656719 GCA_036184795.1 Tokudaia tokunoshimensis | reverse complement strand
CCTCTCTTTGCTCAGCTACACCATCCCTGTCTCCATTTGCCTACCTCCTGACTCCTTGTTTGTCAAGAACTCAGACTCCTGGGAGACAGAGATGTAATGTAGTTGGTAGAATGCTTTCGTACCATGCATTAGGTCCTGGCTTGGCTATGCAAGTTCAAGCCCAGCCTGGGGAAAATTGAGGACCTTACAAAACAAACAAAATGGACCTAGCCTGGCTCCTTCTGTGGTGTGTAAGAGTCTTAACAAGTGCAGAGAAACTCATACTCAAGACTGGACGTGAGGTTAAGTTGGCATAGTGATTTCCCAGCATTCACAACGCCCTGTTCTTTCCCCAGCAATGCACAAACCATGTATGCACTCCTGAAATCTTGGTATTTAAGAAGTGAATGCAGGAGGATCAGAAGTCCAAGGTCATCTCTGGCTACATTAGAGTTTCAGGCCAGCCTAGCTATATGAGATCCTGTCTTTTAAAAACAAAATAAAATAAAATAAAATAAACAAACAAAAAACCTGAGCCAGGTGTACTAGTGCATGCTTTTAATTCCAGCTCTAGAAAGGCAAAGGTAGGTAGATGTGAGTTCGAGGCCAGCCTGGTCTACATAGAGAGATTCAGGACAGCCAGAGTGACATAAAGAGATCCTATCTCAAAGAAGAAAAGAAAACTCAGTCACCTCCTGCTGAGACACCATGATCTCTGACAGGAAGCGAGGATCCTGGCGTATCACAAAGCCATCCGATTAAGAAGTGGTGGGGTACGATGCAGGTTGAGACGGCCATGATGTTACTCACAGCTCTAACATGATACAGAAATGTGGGGACATGTTGGGGTAGAGACTTGTGTCTTAGCATCCCAGACAGAAGAAGACACAAACTAGAAGAGTTCTTCTGTCCTGAGTACTCACAGGAGCTTGGCTGCAAGGATAGAGAGTAGACAGGAAAGCTAGTGAAGAGTCGTGAATGGAAAGGAAAACAGGCAGCCCCCGATGCTGTCCTTTGGCCGACCTGCATGCCAAGGAGAGTGCACTCCACCCCCGCCCCCTTGCACATGGGTACCACCAGCTTTCTCTTCCAGGTTGTCTGGACCATCGCTACTGCTACAGGAAGTCCTTCGATCTGAAGGTGCCTACGGACATCCTCCAGCTGCCTGTGCAGCTGCACGACTTCTCCTGGAAGCTGCTGGTGCCCAAGGACAGGCTCGGCCTCATGCTGGTGCCAGGCCAGAAACTGCAGCAGCACACACGAGAGAGGCCTTGTAACACCAGCTTCGGCTACCACGTGGCCAGCACCACCCCCGGCCAGGACCTGTACTTCGGTTCCTTCTGCCCAGGAGGCTCCATCGAGAAGATCCAGGTGAAACAAAACAGCTCGCTGACACTGCGAACATACGCTCCCAGCTCTCAACAGGAAGTCTCCAAGCAAGGCCTGAGAGTGTCCCTCATACCGTACTTCAAAGGCAAGTGTTCCCTTGCTCATCCACCGCTAAACCCTGTAAGCCATTCTGGTTAGACATTCGTTGCATCTTGTATAAACCCGTATTAGTTACTTTCCTGTTGTGTGATCAAACACATAAGGAGGAGCAGTCGAGGGAAGGGTTTATTTTGGCTCACAGTCTACAGGTTCAGTCTATCATAATGAAAAACACCATAGTTTAGAGAGAAGGGATTGTTGCCTGAGTTTGTTCATCATCAGAAGTGCAGGACGTTGGGTCCTAATCCTGACATTTTCATCAACCTCCCATGGAAATTTCCAGATCTTATAAATCTGGAAAATGTTTCTAACAGTGAGAGGTATGGTTGGTAGACAGGAAGACAAAGAGTCAGGTTCTAGTCATTTGGGGGAAGCGGACAGGGGAAAAATGAGAAATGACAAACCATTCCCAAGGCCTGCTTTGACAGGTTAGTAAACTATGGAGAGCACAGCAGGGAAGGGCGTGGTTACTAGGGAAGAAATAGCAGGTGTGACAGTTCGTTCTGCAAGGCAGAGGCAAGGGCAAGGTCCACAGTGCTCTGAGGTAGACAATGAAGTCTAAATGGCTCTCTGGGGTCACCTGAATGCAGCTGATTGCAAAAGTCAAATCACTATTGCCTGTTGTTCAGGGATGGTGGTGTTACATTAGAGGTCAGGGATGGTGGTGTTACATTAGAGGTCAGGGATGGTGATGTTACATTAGAGGTCAGGGATGGTGGTGTTACATTAGAGGTCAGGGATGGTGGTGTTACATTAGAGGTCAGGGATGGTGATGTTACATTAGAGGTCAGGGATGGTGGTGTTACATTAGAGGTCAGGGATGGTTGTGTTACATTAGAGGTCAGGGATGGTGATGTTACATTAGAGGTCAGGGATGGTGGTGTTACATTAGAGGTCAGGGATGGTTGTGTTACATTAGAGGTCAGGGATGGTTGTGTTACATTAGAGGTCAGGGATGGTGATGTTACATTAGAGGTCAGGGATGGTGGTGTTACATTAGAGGTCAGGGATGGTGGTGTTACATTAGAGGTCAGGGATGGTTATGTTACATTAGAGGTCAGGGATGGTTGTGTTACATTAGAGGTCAGGGATGGTGGTGTTACATTAGAGGTCAGGGATGGTGGTGTTACATTAGAGGTCAGGGATGGTGGTGCTACATTAGAGGTCAGGGATGGTGATGTTACATTAGAGGTCAGGGATGGTGGTGTTACATTAGAGGTCAGGGATGGTTGTGTTACATTAGAGGTCAGGGATGGTGGTGTTACTTTAGAGATCAGGGATGGTTGTGTTACATTAGAGGTCACTTTGAAATTGGCTGAGACCTTTATTTGAGGCTGACTTTTCAGTGGCATAGTGGGAAAGAAATGGATCTTTGGCAATAGATTAAGGTCAATTGAGGTTGATCTGATTGCCAAGATTACCAGGGACTCCCCTTTGGGAAGCCTTTGAAAATCAGGGTTATTCTCCTTAGGGCAGAATGTTACTTCTTATCTCATCTGGAGCACACAGCAGACCTGTGGGCATGTTAGAAGTCCTTTCAACATTTCAATTCTAGATTTCTGCCCAAACCTGCAGCTTTTTCCCCCCTCTGGAGCAGACATAGATATATCCCACTCCCACAGTAGAGTGGGGCAGGGAAATTGCCACGGTGGGAATATTTCTGAGAACCCTCATTTGGCAAACTGTTCTGATGTTTGTTTGTTTGAAATGAATCTGGGCACATAGTCTAGTAGAGAGGCATCCTTCACTAACCGATACAGTAACCACATGTAGTCATGTAAACCAAAATCAAGGTTGAATGAGTGAAAAATATGAGCTTCTGTTGTATTGGCTTTCTGTTGCTGAGATAAGGAACTTACATGCAGGAAAAGTTTACTTTGTCTCACAGTTTCAGACTGAATACCATCCTTGGTAGATCCAGCCACTGTTGGGGTCTGTGTTGGAGCAATACATCATAGTAGGAATGTGTAATGGGAGAGGCTGCTCACCTCATGGTCATCAGAAAGCAAAAAGAAAGTAAAGGACAGGGCCCCAATAACCCCTTTAAGGGTATGTCCCCAGTGACCTAACTTCCTTCTACTTGACCTCTCCCCTTATAGGTCCTATCACCTCCCAGTAGTACTATGAAATGATACCTGGGTCTATACTACACAGCCTTTATGGGATAGCTTAGATGCTGACTATACTACTTGGCACAGTAAGCACACAATAAGTGCTCAAGAGGTACACATGACAAATGGCTACGTACTGAACAGTCATAACATAGAACATGCCCATCATGGCAGGAAGTTCTGTTGCATGGCGCTGGTGTAGACTATTCAGGATCCCTTACGTTCGTTCCCTTTTCTCTCCATTCTGTTGAGTGAGACAACATTTGCCTGGATCTCTTCCCTTTCCTGCAGAGGAAGGCATCTTCACAGTGACCCCAGACAAAAAAACCAAGGTCTACCTGAGATCACCCAACTGGGACCATGGCCTGCCTGCTCTCTCCTCAGTGTCTTGGAACATCAGTGTACCTAGCAACCAAGTGGCTTCTCTGACCTTCTTCAAAGAGCGGTCTGGCTTGGCCTGCCAGTCAGGGCGTGCATTCATGATCGTCCAGGAGCAGCAGAGCCGGGCCGAGGAGATCTTCAGCCTGGAGGAAGAAATCCTGCCTAAGCCAAGTTTCCACCATCACAACTTCTGGGTCAACATCTCCAATTGCAGCCCCATGAATGGCAAGCAGCTAGATTTGCTCTTCTTGGTGACTCTTGACCCAAGGACTGTGGGTAAGAACTTTCAGAGTCTCCTGGAGGTGATGAAGGAAAGAAAAATTGGCACTTGAGGGGCAGGGAACAAGCTTGTGAGGCAAGTCAGGAGACAGATTGAGTCACAGTTATCCACCAGTCAGTCAGCTATTGTACAGCATTTGTTATTGTTCACACATTGTCTGCGCAAGTCTGTCCTGAGCTAGGCTTATCGGGACCCCTATTATTCATCTGCAGGCTGTGCAGGTTGATTACAAGACTTTGCTGGTCTTGACTATATACTGACAAAGGTCCCAGCCAAAATGATCTGAGACAGTTGAGCTTACTTGACTCTCCTCCACTGCTGGCCCTGTTGAGAAATGCACAAGACACCAAAGGAAGCCTAGAAGGAACAAGCAGAACCCATCTTCTGCCACATTCTCTTGACTCCTCTGGGTCCTTCTGCTACAGTTCTTCACTCTTGATCTATATAGGAATTCTCTGCACTCCTGTGATCGTCATCTGTAGAGTGAGGGATGAAAGATCATAGGGATCCAGGGATGAGGGTTAAAATATGAGGACTGGGAGAGAGGAGAGAGAGAGAGAGAGAGAGAGAGAGAGAGAGAGAGAGAGAGAGAGAGAGACTATTAAGAACTCCCAGCTCCGAGGTTACACTTGGGCCTTCTTCCTCTCCTGCTCCCCTTTTCTGTTACTTATTTCTGTGTCCTCTGAATCTCACCCTTTGTTTATTTGTGAGCAAACAAGGAACCTTAAATCCCGGTCTAGTGTAGTGTCCCCTCTCAGATCTGTGCTGTTTTTTCATTGTGCAGTATGGGAAAAGACAACTCAGATGAAATGACCTGGTCCTTCACTCCTGATGTCCGAGTCTCTGCTCTCCCCTCTGCTTCTCTGCTTTTCCTTCTCTGAGACACCCTGGTGGCCGGGGAACACACGGGGGGGGGGAGCCAGGAGTAGCCATTAGGTGGATGGTAGGTGCCCTACCCCCATCTGTTTCATGTCTCTAAATGTTACATACAAACTATTCCAAATTGTATTGGCTTAGACCAGTGGTTCTCAACCTGGGGGTCGCAACACCTGCAAGGGTGGCCTATCAAATATCCTGCATATCAGATATTTACATCATGAATCATAACAGTAGCAAAGTTACAGTTATGAAGTAGCAACAAAATAATTTATGGTTGGGGTGACACAACAATATGAGGAGCTGTGTTAAAGGTCACAGCATTAGGAAACTTGGGAACCACTGACTTAGATAGTAACTGTTTTGTTTGCTCATAACTATGGATCAGAAGTTCAGACAACACAGTGGTTCATATGCATGTACCAAACAGCTCAAGTGGAATAGTTCAACTGGAGACATGAACCTGGGACCTTGGTTTTCCCTCTTAGCTCAACTGAGTTTTATACCCAGGGAGACTCTGCATGACTAAGATGGGTGGCCTCTACAAAATCAAACTTGTAATATACTGACTGGCTTCCTCTCATGGGAAAGTACCAGCTGAGAGTTCCTTTAAAGAGGAGGCTCAGAGCTGACCCAGTCACCTTCAGGGTTATCTAGCCTCTCTATTCAGAAGGGAAGGAGCTGGGACTGGGGACTTACCAGTTCTTCCTTATGCTAACTCTCTCGTCTCTTCCTGTCTCTGCTCACAGATTTGGCTGTCATCATTGGTGCAGCAGGAGGCGGAGTTCTGCTGCTGTTTGCCCTGGGACTCATCATCTGCTTTGTGAAAAAGAAGTAAGTGGAATCTCTCCAGCTGTCTTTAGCTGATTCGATGCCTCCTTGGATCATACTCAATGGATGGATGGATGGATGGATGGATGGATGGATGGATGGATGGGTGGGTGGGTGGGTGGGTGGCTGGCTGGCTGGCTGGATGGATGGATGGATGGATGGAAGGATGGATGGATGGGTGGATGGGTGCGTGGGTGGATGGGTGGATGGATGGGTGGATGGATGGGTGGATGGGTGGGTGGGTGGGTGGGTGGGTGGATGGATGGATGGATGGATGGAAGGATGGATGGATGGGTGGGTGGGTGGGTGGATGGATGGATGGATGGGTGGGTGGGTGGGTGGGTGGGTGGATGGATGGATGGATGGATGGGTGGATGGGTGGATGGATGGATGGAT
This sequence comes from Tokudaia tokunoshimensis, assembly GCA_036184795.1. NCBI lineage: Eukaryota > Metazoa > Chordata > Mammalia > Rodentia > Muridae > Tokudaia > Tokudaia tokunoshimensis. The sequence goes on along the minus strand of BTHU01000008.1, from coordinate 123,650,377 downwards.
GAATGGATGGATGGATGGGTGGGTGGGTGGATGGATGGATGGATGGATGGATGGATGGATGGATGGATGGATGGGTGGATGGATGGATGGATGAATGGATGGATGGAAGGATGGATGGATGCATAAATGGATTTAGACAGGGTTTCATATATCCCCAGCTGGCCTTGACCTTCCTATCCTCGTCTACCTCCTTGAATGCTAGGATTTCAGGCATGTCTCCACATCTAGCTTATTCATGTCAATGATGTTGGGATTTTTTGCTTCCCAATTCCCCACAAAGATCAATGTTAAATATTCTTAACAAGGGTAAATTACAGTTTCACAGGATGGAGAGGCACACCTGGAGGAACACACATAAACTTGCTCAAGTTCTTTCTCTCTCTCTCTCTCTCTCTCTCTCTCTCTCTCTCTCTCTCTCTCTCTCTCACACACACACACACACACACACACACACACACACACACTGCCCATAGCAGGAGTGATTTTAGGGGGAACCACTCCCACTGCTACCCGGAGGGTAAACAAGTCTTTTGTCCTGGCTTGTTCTTTGGTTTCTTAAACAAATTTTGTGCTTATCTTTGGGATTGCAACCCAAAAGGTGGCCCTAGAGCTAAGAGGAAGCAGGGCCTTATTAACATCAGCTTCAACTACTTGAAAGGTAAATGACTTTTTAAGTAAAATCTACTTTGACGTCAGACTTCATCAATTTTCCTATGTCTGTTTAAAATCAGAGAGGAGAGGGCTGGAGAGGTGGCTCAGCGGTTAAGAGCACTGACTGCTCTTCCAGAGGTCCTGAGTTCAATTCCCAGCAAGTACACGGTGGCTCACACCCATCTGTAATGGGATCCGATGCACTCTTCTAGTGTGTGTCTGAAGACAGCTTCAGTGTACTCATATAAATTATAAATAAAATCTAAAAAAAAATCAGAGAGGAGATCTCTGTTTACTTTATCATGATTTGCACTTTCTAGAAAGAAAAAAAATTTTTGTGAGTGCACAGGTGTATGTGGTACACCCATGTGTTCTGGTCATGTTGTAGAAGCCAGAGAACAACATAAGGTATCATTCTTCAGTTTTATAAGTTTTTTTATAATTTTATTGTATTTTATTATTTGTGTGTGTGTATGTTTGTGTGTGTGCACGCATATGCGTGAGCTCATGTGTGTGAGCCCTCATGGATACATGCCACAGCCCATATTTGGTGGTCAGAGGACAATCTGTGAGAATTGGATCTCTCTTTCCACCATGTGAGTCCTGGAATCAAACTCAAATCACTGGCCAGGCTTGCTCAGCTATGAGCCCCCACAGTGTGCCTGTCTCCTCCTGACACTGGGATTACAGACACATGCCACCAAACCCAGCTTTTTACACGGATGCTGGGCATCTGACCTGTGTCCTCATGCTTGCACAGAGCCACGGTACCAACTATCTCCTCAGTCCCCAAACTTTTTATTACTGTTTTAATTCACTATAGCCCTGGGCAAATTCCTGCTGTGCAATGAGACTATCTTAAAAACGCCCAAATGTTGAGGAATGCCTGGCTCCTTCCTGGTCCAAGAAGTCTTTTCCTGTGAGCTGCACATTACTACATAAGAAAGCAAGCTTCCTTGTCTGGGGGACACAGCATGTCCCACTAGCTGGGACACATGCTATTAACACTGAGCCCCTTGAAGATTTGGATTTGATTGAGAGGAAGAGTCCAGCTATCATTCCTCCTTCTCCAAACTGTTCCAGATTGACCCGAGACTTACCAGCACAGGCGGTCTCTCTGTGGTCTCCAACTGCATAAGGCTGAAGCCCCTGTCCCAAAGTTGTGTGTGTGTGTGTGTGTGTGTGTGTGTGTGTGTGTGTGTGTGTGTGTAGGAGGGCAGGTTCTGTAAGGACAAGGGGAAATACTGACGCTGAACTTGTTTCTACTGTAGGTGTTTATTGAGGGTCTCCGAGGTACTAGGACCATGTAGTGCACTGGGGATAAACCAGGTGCAAGACAATCTTTTCCACATTCCATCAGTAGAGGGAAAAAGCCAGGCACTGTGAGGACATGAGGGAGGGATGTCTGCTGAAGGCCTCATGCAAGAGCCTGGGGAGCTGGTCAACACCAGATGGATTTTTACTTCACAGAAGCAGAGTCTGGGATTAGAGCTGCCAGCCTTTGCATTCTACAGGCCATTATGCTAACTGGACTGACAGCCTCCTTTTGAGTCAGCTATTGTCCACGGCCCTGCGGCTTTGTTCACAGGAGGCAAAGCTGTGTGCTCAGGGCAGACATGCCAACAATTGTCCACATCTGAGTACCAGAAAACACCGCACACCCAAAGCTAATGGCCTCACCGAATCCTGGATTCTGAATGCGCTTTCTCTTTTATTCCCTGGTGGGATGGGACAGAGCCACGCGGCTAATGATGAGCTGTTCTGTCCTCAACTCTAGCAGAAAATTAGCTAGCTTGTACCCTTCTCTCCTCCTGAGTCATGGACATTAACTGTTTGGAACTAGTTAATCAGCTTTGCTCTGTGCAAGAGAGGCAGTGCTATTAGTACAGGGTAGTACTGAATGTTCTAGAAGGTCAGTCTGGGGATACTGAGCTGATGTGGTTTAGAAAGGCTTGTACATTCCTATTACTGGGAAGAAAAAGGGGGGAGGATTACCAGGTATCTTCATTGTTGGTTTCCCTGAAATCTTATCAGAGGCAAAACAAATTCACTCGAATCACCTCTTCCTCCTATAATCCTCAGTTTCCACCTTGGAAACCTGAGACAAGAACTATTTGCTTAAGGATAGCCCCTAGTATAGTTTCATTTTCAAATGCTAACAGCCTGCAAGGGCAAGGTGAGCTAGGTTTAGAACTCCTGTGTGTCACTTATCTGTTTCCTCATTCTGTTGTGTCACTCTACAAACAGGAAGAAGATGGACAAGGGTCCTGCTGTGGGTATCTACAATGGCAATGTCAATACCCAGGTGCCCCAGATCCAAAAGTTCCAGAAAAGACGAAAGGACAATGACTCCCATGTGTATGCTGTCATTGATGACACCATGGTATATGGGCACTTGCTGCAGGACTCGGGTGGATCCTTCATCCAACCAGAGGTTGACACCTACCGGCCCTTCCAGGGCCCCATGGGAGACTGCCCTCCCACCCCACCCCCTATATTCTCCAGGACCCCAACTGCAAAGTTTACTGCAGATGAGCTGGCTCCTAGCAGCCCTCCTGAGTCTGAGAGTGAACCCTACACTTTCTCGCACCCCAACAAAGTGGAGGTAGGTGTCAGGGAGACTGCCATCCCCTTACTCAACATCCAGGGACCAGTGGAAGAGACTGAAGAGTAATCTGGCCCCATTCCAATGCTGAGCTGCATGGTACCAGACATTGAGACATGAAGAACTGTCCTGTCAAGAAGTCCCAGGGGAGCGCGATCAGCTAGAAGGAAGAGTAGCTTTTGCAAGGTGCCATCAAATCTTGATCTTCTGGTGGACTGCTTCCGGGGGTGAGCAAAGCATGGTTTCTGACGGGAATGCCATCCTAAAGCTCAGGCCTTCCTGAACTCAGGTTGTGTTGGGGCTGGCCACAGGGACAGAAGAGAGACACGGTCCACCCAGACAGGACTACAACAAGCCCTGGATTCCTGGATTCCCAAGGATGAGCAGAGACTTAGCTGATTCCCAGGAGCTCCGCTTGAGGTCTCTGCTCTCACCGGAGTCCTATGGATGGAAATGACAATGTGCTTTGTTATTAGTAGTAGTCGTATTTATTTGGCGGTCCTGTATGTTTTTAGAAGGTTGGATGTGGAGCTGAGGGTGTAGCCCAGTTGGTAGAATGCTTGCCTAACATGCACAAAGCTCTGGGCTCCAACCTCAGCACTGCATAAAAGCAGGCAGGGTGGTACGCGCCTGTGATCTCGGGAGGATCAGAATTTCAAGTCATCATCAAGTATGCAGTGAGTTGAAGGCCCGCCCTCCTGGTCTGTGCAAGACCCTCTTAGAACACGCACCGCTCTTCTGATCCTGTAAAAAGGACTTGTGCTAACTGGTTTGGACATCTGTGTTTTGGTTTTTGCAGACCACTAGATAAATGTGCACCTTTGGGGTAGATGATGATTTCCCAGTCAGAAGAGTATCTGCGTGTATCTCTTACTCAGTAATAGACTTCCCATTCCTCCTTGGCTGCATACAGCTGTCCCCCTGCAGAATTTATCACAGATCCCCCTCGTCCCCTACTCCTAGAAATAAGAGAAATTTCCTTGAGCTGCCCTGTGTGGTGTGTGACTCTCCTGGCTGCAGCAATATTTTGACATGTAAACAGAAAAATTGAGAATAACTTGATCCTTTAAAAATATATAAATATGGGCAGTGGTGGTGCATGCCTTTAATCTCAGAACTTGGGAGACAGAGGCAGGCATATCTCAGTGAGTTTGAGGTCAACCTGGACTACATAGTGAGTTCTAGGACAGCCAGGGCTACACAGAAACCCAGCGCACACACACACACACACACGTATACACACACACACACACGTATACATACACACACACACACACACGTCAGTGACCATCTGCCATCTGTATCAATTTCATGGTATTAATTACTGTAGCACATCCTTTGGTGGCTTAGAAACTGCATTGATTCAGTTCTGGAGATCAGAATTCCCGAACTAGCTTGACTGAACTAAAACCATGGTGTTGTTAAAGCTGTGCTTCCAAGGCTCTCAGAATTTCCTTGCCTTTCCCAGCATCTAGAAGCATCCATGGCCAAGCTAGTCTGTCTGTCTGTCTTGGTATGGCTAGTCACTAATTGAACTACTTGCTACTTTAACTTGCAGATCCAATGTAGTTCCCATATCAACAGCCTTAACTTAATCACCCAGGGAAAGTCCCTTACTGTGTTTCAGGTACAACATCCACTGGCTGGAAGGTGTGAGCATCTCTGAGGGTAAGAGGAAGACATTGTTCTGCCTCTCCCACCCTCCTGCCGCTGGTACTCAAAGGAGACCATACAAAATGACTCAGCCTAAAAAGTGTTTGGTTTTGCCTGTAGATATATATTTTTAAAGTTTAATTTTTTTCCCTAACAATCCAGCTCAGAGGATTTGTTCACGCTGGACACATATCCTTGACCATAGATGCCCAGCTGAAATGAGTCCCAGGTGGCTCCGGCCCTCAACTAGGACATCCAAGGCAACTTAGTCCCTGTCTCCCCTGGTCGCCTCTACTCTGAGGCTATGTGCTTGTGGCTTAGACTGATCCTGAATTGTATGAAAAGCAAAGAAGGTGCTTCCAACACTTACAGAGTGAGGAGACAGCGAAGGTTCCTCCTGCCGTGATGTAGAGGGAAAGCCGTAGTAGTTCAGGATTCCGGCAAACCTTCTTCAGGAAATAAATGTGACTCATGATTCTCAGGGAACTGGCCTTGGAAAGGCTACATCTTGCCCGTGCAGCCTCTGAGGCTCCTGCCCTCTTGAGCGCTCTCCAACAAGGAGAGGGGTCATTGTTTTAATCATACCCTGGGGATGTTCATGCACCTTTCCTTTCCAAAAACTTTCCTCTATCTCCTTTCCAGGAGAGAAGGTTATCTCCTACCCAACTACCCAAGGTGCTGATGACCCTCCATGAAGGGTCAGGGACAGCTGTGGCTCCTTCCTTCACCTGGAGTCACCGTGCTGAGCAGGGTCCCTGAATGCTTCCTCTCCAATGCCTTCTCCCTTCTAGTGCCCCTTGAGGAGACCGTTAGTCTCATGTGTTGGTTCTTACAGTGTGTCAGCCCAGTACCCTTCTACCTTGGTTCTGCTGACTTAGCACCGCTGGCTGGGCCTATGGCTGTGTATAGAAGGAAAGGGTCGGTTCTTCCATGGGGACAAGCCATAGTCCATCAGCTGTAACCCCAGTACAGGTTGGAGGACCAGTCTGTGGGTCTGCAAACCATGGATGAAAATTATTTATTTAATGACAGATAACATCTTATTCGTTTACTTTTATAAATAAACTGATGTACAAAATAAAATGCACGTCCATTTGTTTACCACTGCTGTCTGTGCCGTATCCGTAGAGGCCCCCTGTTCAAAAGCCATTTCTTTTCATAGGCCCCACACTGGCCAAGTGGCTGTCCTGTCCGATGTTTACCAAGGGTTTACTGGACAAGAAACCAGGCTTTATGCTACCATCTGTTCGTCTGATGCCACGCCCGACAGGAAGCAGTTGTTTTTGTTTGAAATAAAAATGAGACCTAGCCAGGCATGGTAGTACATACATGTAATCCCACACTAGGGGACTGAGGGAGAACAGTGAGTTGAAGGCTAGCCTGGGATACATAGCAGGAAATGTTACATTCTATCATACATTTTGAGGTCTATGGCAGCGGCAGTGTGTCAGTCTGGGGCTGTAGTTTCACCCACAGTAACCCACATTATTTTTTTTAAGGCAGGTATTGCGATCTAAGTGATGGGTGTCATAAAGTCACACCATGGGACAGATCTCAAGCGGGAGGTTTATTGGGGAGGAATATACAAAGGCTGCCTCTGGGCAAGGATGGAGGGAAAAGACCGGAGAGAGGAGAGACTGGCCTTTTATAAGGGGATGGAACACACGCACAGGGGAGGATATGCAACTTATTCATGGTGATTGGAAATGTGTCACATCTTGGCAGCTAGTGTTCATGCATCCTGATGTCCCTGGGTCCCTGGGGCAGACGTTGAAGATGCCTGGTTGCCAACAGCAGGGTCTCTCACTGAACGTGGAAATCCCGATCTGGCCAAACTAACTGGGCAGTAAGCCTCAGGGATCCTCCAGCGCTGGAGAGTATTTGATCATAGTGTGAACCCTGAGATTGTGTTATTTACTGAAAAAAACTTTTCTTGTTGTGGTGTGGCTCAGCCCTAGTGCACACCTCTGATCCCTCTGGCTGGAATACAGACATGCCTTTAGTATACACCTTTAATCCCAAACAAGGAAGGTAAAGTTAGTTACCTTCATGGGTAAAGGAAGCACCCGTGTTTGAAAGTGATGTCTAATTGAGTGGCAGACAATTGAGCGGCAGTTTTCCAGGACACCTGTACAGAGGCAGGTTGAAGAGAAAACAAGCAAGACACAGGTGAAGCCAGAATGAGTCAGAGAATGAGAAGGAGCCAGAAGATCAGAACGTATTGACAAAGTATGAGGGCAAACAGAGCACTTGAGGAGAGGCCTGAGAGAGAAGCCAGATTTAATCGGTCAGCTTGAAGAGGAGTTTGAGCCAGAATGGGTTGAGTCGAACCAGCTAGCCAGAGCTCAGAAGGAACTCGAAAGGGTGAATTTATTCTCAGAGACTAAAAACATTCTAGGCCTAGATAAGACTGTACAAAGGCTAGAAACTTTTAGGACAAGGCCTCAGCAGACTGAGGCAATCAGCCTTGAAGATGACAATTACATAAGGTGAATAAAAGTTACTTTTACACCCTAGCCCCTCCAGGGCTGGGATTATAGGCACATATACCTGCTTATCTTTTTTTTAAGATTTTAATTTTATGTGTGTGAGTGTTTTGAGTTTACAGATGGTGTCAGCAATCACATGAATACTGAAGACTGAGCGGGAATCCTCTTTGAGAGCAGTAAGTGCTTTAGCCCTCTGAGCCATCTCTCTAACCTGTGCACAGCTTCTCCTCAGCTGCTAGGGATCGAAACCCAGATCCTTAAAATGCACAGCAAGCATTCTGCCAATGAAGCTATCTTCCCAGCCCCCAAGTTAGCATTTACCAAGAGAAATTTTTTAAACTGAGCATGGTGGCACAAGCCTATAATCCCAGTACTGGGAAGGTGGAGACAGAGGGACCCCCATAACTCACTGGTTAAACCAGCCTAATGTACTTGACAAGTTCCAGGCCAGGGGAGGACCCTGTCTCAAAAGATAGGGGGCATCTGAGGAAAGCCACCTGAACCTCCACACATACATACATGGGCATGTGCACATACACACAAATACATACGCCAGAAGCTGAGCAAATGCTAATGCCATGCCCTGGGCCCCCCAAGTCAAAAAAACCCTTCTTTACAAAATAACCAGTGTCAGCCATTCTGTTAAAAGCTACAAGACCGATTAAGACAAGCATGTTTAGTTATCCCAACCCAGCTTCATATTTGGTTTGCAGGACCTCAGTATTGATGAGACACAACTGTGAAGTCCCAGCAGTGTGTGTGTGTGTGTGTATGTATGTGTGTGTTTGTGTGTGTCAACTATGAAGCCCCAGGAGTGTGTGTGTGTGTGTGTGTGTGTGTGTGAACTGTGAAGTCCCAGGAATGTGTGTGTGTTTGTGTGTGTCAACTATGAAGTCCCAGGAGTGTGTGTGTGTGTGTGTGTGTGTGTGAACTGTGAAGTCCCAGGAGTGTATGTGTGTGTGTGAGAACTGTGAAGTCCCAGGAGTGTATGTGTGTGTGTGAACTGTGAAGTCCCAGGAGTGTATGTGTGTGTGTGTGTGAACTGTGAAGTCCCAGGAGTGTATGTGTGAACTGTGAAGTCCCAAGAGTGTGTGTGTATGTGTATGTATGTGGTGTGTATGTGTATGTATGTGTGTGTGTATGTGTGTGTCAACTGTAAAGTCCCAGAAGTGAATGTGTGTATGTGTGTATGAATTGTGAAGTCCCAGGACTTCAGAAGTGAATGTGTGGATGTGTGTGTATGTGTGTGTGTGTGTGTGTGGTGTATCATATATCAATTGTGAAGTCCCAGGACTGTGTGTGTGAGGGTGTGTGTATGTGATATATTGTGTATCAACTGTGAAGTCCCAGGATTCTGTGTGTGTATGTGGATGTGTGGATTGTGTGTTAGGTTTGGCTTTTCTCTGGAACTTACAAAGCTGGAGACCGGGAGGGGTAATCACAGGACAAATCCTTACAACTAGAAAGTGTGAGGCTGGTGGGAGCCACTAACCCTGCTGCTTGGTGATGATGGTGGCTTCCTCTACACCACGCGCCACTCCAAGGTATGTTTAGCACATTTCACTCCTGACAGTCTCAGCCCAGTAGCTCAGACCTCCTGGAGGCCTCAGTTCTTAGAGCTTTAGAGTGAACAGGTCATGAAACCGAGAGCTGACCCGTTGCCCTTGTTTTGTTCATGTGGTTTAATATAAAGTTACTACTGAGTTTAAAGCAGATTTTAAAGTTGTCAAAGAAGTAGGACTTCGTTTCCACTCCAGACACCAAAGAAAGGGCTGTAAAAGGCATTAATGACACATGACTGGCTTCTTGCTTGGGCCCTGACTGGATGTTCATTAGAAGACGAGTTGCTTAGCTAAGTTGCTAAGATGGTTAATTTTGCCTTTACTGAGCTGTAAGGTACCCAGATACCTTGGGGGTGAGTGTTGTGGCTGTGCCGATATTTAAAAACTCACGAGGAAGCCAGGTAAGGTTGTAAATGACAATAATTCCAAGACTTGGGAAGTTAAGGCAGGAGTTCAAGTCCAGCCTAAGTTATATAAGACTCAATTTTAGGAGAGGGGAGAGGAAAGGGGACAAATGATTTCCCTCCTCTAATGTTTGTATAAATGGCAAGAAGCTCTTGTTCTAGGGCGGAGCTGTCCAGGGTTTAGCACTGCTTTCCTCAGGCTCTTCACAGCTGCCATCTTTTTCCGCATCTTAAGGTTCTGACTCATGACCTTTGTTCCTGAGCGAGCTTGGCTTCCCCAAGGTGTCACTCAAAGACAGAATGAGCACGTGACCAAGAAGTAAACTTGTCTTTTTGGCTTACAGCTATTCATCCCTTCATCCTGTCAGGCAATGCATTATTTACTGAGTGCTAACTAGGCCCAGGGGGATAAAGCAGTAAGCTTGCTTTAGGCTTCCAGTGGGGTTGAAAATTGGAAGAAGCAATAACAATTGATAGGTAATGCATTGTATTATGTAAGTGCTATAAAGCGCAAGCTGGGATTCGAGAGAAATTGGGGAAATCTCTCTGAGGAATGATAATCAAATAAACCTGTGTGGCATCCCGTTCCCTAGGAAACGGGCCTGCGTTTACTGAAAGTTACTGAAAGCCAAGAACAGTGAGGCAGGGATGGCGAAACTGCAGTGGGAGAGAGATAGATGCAGGAGGGCTAGCCTCAGCACCATTGAAAAGCCTGGGCCACACCTATAATCCTAGCATTCTAGACGCTGATGCAAAAAAAAAATTGTGAGTTCCAGGCCAGCTCGGGTTACACAGGAAGTCCCCAGTTCTCACAATAAATAAATGAATATCATAATCCAAGTCAAAAAATGATAAAAAATGAAAGAGACTATACAGACGACAGAAAAAATTAAAAGCAGCAAATGCAAAGTGTGGTGACTGTAAGCACAGCGCTTGGGAGGCCGAGGAGAAAGAATCGTCATAACTCCAAAACCAGCTTGGGCTGCGTGGAACATACCAGGCCAATCCGGAACAACCAAAAAGTAAAATAACATAAAAATAAATAAATAAAAAACAAATGAGCAATAACAAACGTGCTGACAGTAGCCAGGCCTTTTGGTACAGGCCTTTAGTCCCAGCTACTGGTATGGAAGCTGAGGCCGGAGAATTCACAAAGTGAAAGCAGAAACATGGCTCAGGACATAGCTCACAGCTCAGTGGTAAGGCTCCTGCCCTGCATGCACCAAGCTCTGTATTAAAAACCAAGGGGCAGAGAGATGGCTCAGTGGTTAAGAGCGCTTGCACAAGACCAGAGCTTGTTTGTGAAGCACCTGGATGGGTGGCTCACAACTGCCTGGAACTTCGGGGGATCTGTGGCCCTCTCCTGGCCTCCCCACAAGCTCCTGCAGCCACGCGCGGATAGCCATGCAAAGACAGACACATACACACATAGTTCAAAATAAAGAATAGAAAAAAGGAAGCAAGACACAAGATTTGCTATTAGCTAACCGTTGCCCTTCATTTTACATAGTAAGAAAAACCATAAGTGGCCAGGTAGTGGTGGCAAACACCTTTAGTCCCAGCACTTGGGAGGCAGATGCAGGTGGATCTCTGTGAGTTTGAGGCCAGCCTGGTCTACCGAGCTTCCAGGACAGCCAGGGCTACACAGAGGAACCCTATCTTGAAAAACCAACCAAAACCAAAACCAAAACATAATCATCTAAAATCAGAAGGAATGTTAAAGAGTTATTTTGTGACCAAACTGCACGTTTTACTGATGACGGCCTCTCAGGCCCAGCTGAAGGAGGAGACTTAGGAAGTGTGTTGCTATAGAGGTGATTCTTCCATATCTAGGGTGTGATCTCTCCTCACTTCTCCAAAGGCAACCCCGTGACCTTTCTGCAAATACAGCCTCTTTGACGAACATGGACAAACAGACATTCCCAACAATAATGATAAATTTCTTATACACCTCTAGTGTACAGTCACTTCTAGTGTTAGATTGGATTGCTTTAAGTAGCCTAGGTATGGATTGATAAGAAGGTCCCTCTGAGATAATAAAGCCTTTGTTTCTGACGTTTAAAGAAAAAAGTTTAATTTGCATCCTCCTAGTCAGTGACATTGATTTTTAAAATAAAAAATTGCACTTTTGCTACAATTGCTACCAGCATTGATTTCTTGAACAAACTTTACCTTCAGATCTTTGTTGAGGCCTGAACAGTAATTGAACATGGCGTCGCATCTGCTTTGGTTTGCATGAAGAGTTTTATTGCTGGTATCATTAAAGCAAGGGGCATTTATCTTTCTGGGCATTTGATTCAATTCAGTTATTTCCAATCACTCTTACTGACTACCCATTGTGTGCAAACTCCCAACCTACACGCTGATGACAGAGAAGTTGCCATGTAAAGTGCCGGGAGGCAGTGTACAGGCACGGGGTGGCCGGGTGAGGAGCTGTAAGCTCTAGGTAGTGAGAAGAATGGCCCAAAGGTAAGGCTGATTCCATCCCATGAGCTTCTTTCCTTGAGCTATTAATAAGGCTGGCAAGGAACAAGCAAACTACATCTGGGCATGCACGACATACACTCATTTTGTTTTCACCGTGCTGGGCATAGAACCCAGAGCCTCATAAATATAAGGCAAACACTACCAACTGAGTTATATCCCCAGTTTAACAGGTCAATGCAATGTCAGAATCATATCACAGTAAGACCATATCTAATCAGCTGGGACCAATGTGGCTAATGCAGAAGATCACAGCTTTAGTTACTGTTCTGTTGCTATGAAGAGACACCATGACCATGGCAACTCTCAAAAGAGAAAGCATTTAATTGGGGCTTGATTATAGTTTCAGAGGTTTGGTCCATTGTCATCGTGACAGGGGCATGGTGACATGCAGTCAGACATTGTGCTGGAGAAGTGGCTAAATATCCTACATCTGGATCTGCAGACAACAGGAAGAGAGAGATGCTTGGGCCCTTGAAATCTCAAAGTCTACCCCCAGTGACACAATCCCTCCAACAAGGCCACACCTACGCCAGCAAGGCCACACCTCCTAATCCATCCAAATAGTGCCACTCCCTGATGACTAACCACTCACTCTCTCCAGGCTGGCTCACCTGCAACCCACACATCTAGGGCCAGCTCTACTGTGCCATCCAGGCAAGGTGCAGGGGGGCCTGCTCGCCCAAGTGCTGCAGCAGGTAAGGGTGAGAGCCAGCCTGCCACAGGTGGCAAAGAGAGAGGAGGGTGGTCATCTCTCCCACACCCATGTCACCACATGGCAGACAAGGTATAGGGCTGGCTCCCCCAAGTGCTGCCGCTGGTGAGGGGCAGGGACATGACCCCAGGACCACATCTCCCATCAAAGATGGTGAAGGCTGAGGTGGGGAGGAGAGTATGTCTTCTCATCCTTGCCACCACACAGGCGATGAGTGGTGGGCCCAGGTCTCCTACACTTTTATCCTCGAGGGCGGGCTCGCTCGAAGCTCCAGAAAAGTGTAGTACAGCAACTGGCTAGGGGCAGGGGCAGCTCTCCTGATCTCATGACCCTAGGGCCAGCTCGCCCATGATGCCCAGGTAAGGGGCAGGGCCAGTTATGCACAGCCCTCAGATGTCAACATGTTTCCAGGCAGCCCAAACCAAGGACCTCTGCCTGGCCTCTGGTGGTAACAGACCCCTGCTTCTGCAGGGCCACAGACCCAGACCCCAGGGGCAGCCCAGGCTAGGTCCCTGGTGGCGTTGCTGGATACTCACATCAGGCTGTTTCTCACCGCCCTCTCCATCGTGCCCACACCCTTCTGTTTCTCTTTCTCTTCCATCTCTCCACCACTTACTTGCTCCTCTTAGTGGCGCCTGGGGTCTCTGAGTGTCTGGGGTCACCTCAGGAGTGGCCTCAGGAGTGCTATGACCCACTCCTGCATTATGGTGCCAGGCAGGGGTCATCTCAGGCTTGTTTCCTTCAGGGAGTATTAGGCTATTAATCATTCAGATGTTCATAGGTCAGAACGCTGCTCGTAGACACAGCCCCTCTCCTCTCTGCCACCCACTGATACATGTGACACAGGAATCACACATTGCAGCACTTCTAGGAGAAGAGGTACAAGATTCTTAATCACTGAATCTCTTCAGAACCTGCTAGAGGCAGATGCTGAGATGGGGTCATTTGTGAGGGAGGTTTCTGAAAGGAAGCGGCTGTGAAGAGAGGTGCAGGGAAGCCTATATCATGAGAAATAAAGAAGTTAATCAGAGTGTGGCTGTTACATATTTATTTTTGAGATAATTCTCTATGTCAGTCAGGGAAGAATTAAACTTGCAGTCTTCCTATATCTGCTTCCCAAGGGATAGGATTTCAGGGTGACTGGTCCGGGATCAAAGCCGAGTTTGGTTTGGTTTTGCTTTACAAGGCAGATTTTCTCTGTGTAGCCCTGGCTGTCCTAGAACTCACTGTCCAGATCAGCCTCCAACTCAGAGATCTGTGTCTGCCTTCCTAGTTCTGGGATTAAAGATGTGTGCCACCTTGTCTGACTCAGTGAGAGATTTTTGTTGTTGTTTGTTGTTTGTTTTTCAAGACAGGGTTTCTCTATGTAGCCTTAGCTGTCCTGGAACTTACTCTGTAGACCAGGCTGGCCTCAAACTCAGAACTCAGAGATCTGGCTGCCTCTGAGAGGTTTTTAAGAGCCTTCATTATACTATACTATACATCCTGAGTTTTAATGTGGGAATGTGCTTTCCTGATAACTCATATTAAGGGACAGAATTGAAATCTCAATCATAAACTATCTTAGCTAGTGCTTCATGGGTCCTTCATTAGGGGTGATTCGGGGCCACAGGTCACACTGGCCATGTTTTCAATATAGTCGCCCCAATAGGAACAGCTGCTGATGTTTTGGGTGGGCAGAGGTCAAGGACACGGCTAACAGCCTTCAACACACAGAATGCCCCACACCTAAGTGTCCACTCAGCCGACAACAGTGCTGAGCTTAGGGAGCTCCTCTCTGCTTCTAGGACCTTTTGCAAGAAAGCCAGTGGTATAGGCATCTTGAGCGGGCATTGAGTAAAGTGAGGGACGTTCTACAAAGACCTGCTTCCCCATGGAGAAGCTCACTGAGCCAGTCCAGTAGAGCAGAGCTCAGACAGCCCTGACCTAATACAGAACCGCTGAAGTCGGGCTTCCTGAAGACTGTCTTCTAGTCAGAAGTCTCACTTGGTTCCTGCAGAATCACAGCCTCTTTCTGAGTTAAATGACAAGCAACCCCAACACATACATACCTTGCAGAAGTTACAGAAACAATTGTCAAATGGTTTGTACTTTAAGCCCTGATGCAGACCAAGCATGACTTTGCACCCAGTGACATACAAGGCAGACATGCTCACGCCTGTGCAGCCATCCTGTAGGTGGAGTTTGGAATTTGAATTTTCTTTAACTCAGAATCTTCCGAGTCTTGTCAACTGTCGGTAGAAAAGCTCCTCATAAATACTGGATAGAAACACCGGGAGAACATTCTAGAAGTTTGAGTATTGACATCTCAGAGGCATTCCACCTAGAAAGTATGACCTGGAGACATTTAAAAAGTATGGTTGATGTTTAAACTATAAAACACTTTGAGGAGACCTCTAACTCGCACGCTCTGTGTTTCCCAGTGCACATAGACATCAGCTCTCAGGAAACTGCGGAACACCGTGAATGTCAGAGAACTACACGGACTAGATGAAGCCTGGATTCCAACTCTGTCCACTTTCTTCTCAGATGGTATCGGACATGCAAAAGGCTCAGCCCAGGCATGAGACAGCATTGCCTGGATCTCCTGTGATGTTAGGGCTTAGGTCACCTGTGGGAAGCACATGAGGGTGGAGGCAGGAATATTTCTTCCTCATCTCTACACTCCAGATGGTATATTCTGTGGTGTGGCTGTGTCCTTTACTCAGACACATCTACGCATCCACTCCACAACCACAGGCAGGGTCCTTCTGCCTCCCTGGCCATTCCTTGCTTTTGTGGAGGTCAGAGGACTACATTTTCACTTTGACTGGCCCTGCCTTTGAACTTGGCTCTAACATCCCACTGTTCTATTGCAAATGGTGCAGAAGAAACCATGGTTTTGAGGCTGTGTCTCCCCCAAGGCTACAGGACTAGAAAGCTGCAGAGTTGGACTCTAAGTCAAGGATTACTTCCTAATCCAGAGCTACTACTGTAGAGGAACTGAAAATCTAGTTCGTGGTTTACCCAGTTAAGAAAACTCTAACATTTAGAGAAAACTCAAATTACCCTTGCTATTGACCTGGTGTTTAAACTTACCTGTCTCCATCCAAAGCCAGTTCCCTACTACATCGCTTAGCTCTTTATCTTTTTTTTTAAATTTATGTATGTATATGAGTATTTTGTCTGCGTGTACATGTGCACACCAGAAGAGGGCACCAGATTCCACGGAACTACCGTTATCGATAGTTGTGAGTAGCCATGTGTGTGCTGGAAAGTGAACTCAGGAACTCTGGAAGAACAGCCAGTGGTCTTAACCACTAAGCCATCTCTCCAGCACAGCCTAGCTCTGCTCCCAACACAAAAATAGAAGAGCAACTCGCAGGACCAAGACCAACCTCATCCCATGGTCTCTGAACTTCAAAACCCAAGAATTATACCATGCTGGCTGGGTGGGGTAGACTGAGCTTGGCCGTCTTAGGCTCCAGGACTGTTTGGAAGAATACTTTGCACCCAACTGCTTTCTACAGAGTACAGAAACTCTCAGAGTTCGTCTTCAGCCGGCTGAGAGACCGGCTTTACCTCCCCTGTGGCAGTTTAAAGATTGTATTAGCTCAGCTGTATTCACAGTGCATGAAACAACAGCGCCACTTGGTGGAGAAGGAGGGAATTGTTTCAAGGGTGGGTTTATCCAACTTGATAAACCATGCTCATGGGTCACTGACTCAGTAAGTGGCAAGGAAGGAAGGAACTGGCAGCAGGCCTCAGTAATAACCCTAAAACTCTGAATGGAATTGTATTTTTATACAATTCTGTATTTCTAATCACGAACACACCAATACCAAGTGCTGTCACCCATTTATTTATTTATTTATTCGTTCATTCATTCATTCTGTGTGTATGTGTTTTGCTGGAGCTTAAACCCAAAGTCTTAGGCAAGCTAAGCAATCATTATACCACTGAGCTACATCTCCAGCAAATGTAATATTCTCAACCAAATAAAGACGTTGGGGATCCTTGTTAAATTTTTTGAGTTTTTGTTTTGTTCTGTTTTTTTATTTTATTGTTGTATTTGTTTATTTGTTGGGACAGTCTCTTTCTTAGTCAGGGTTTCTATTCCTGCACAAACATCATGACCAAGAAGCAAGCTGGGGAGGAAAGGGTTTATTGAGCTTACACTTCCACATTGCTGTTCATCACTAAAGGAAGTCAGGACTGGAACTCAAGCAGGTCAGGAAGCAGGAGCTGATGCAGAGGCCATGGAGGGATGTTTCTTACTGGCTTGCTTCCCCTGGCTTGCTCAGCTTGCTTTCTTATAGAACCCAAGACTACCAGCCCAGGGATGGCACCACCCACAATGGGCCCTCCCCCCTTGATCACTAATTGAGAAAATGCCCCACAGCTGGATCTCACGGAGGCATTTCCTCACCTGAAGGTCCTTTCTCTGTGATAATTCCAGTCTGTGTCAAGTTGACACACAAAACCAGCCAGTACAGTCTCCCTCTGCAGCCCTGGCTGAACTGGAACTCAAAGAAGTCTGCCTGACTCTGTTTCACAAGTGCCTGGATTGAAGGTGTGTGCCACCGTGCCCATCAGCTTTCTGTTTTTATTTTTGAGATAGGGTCTACATCTCAGCAGAGGCTAATCTTGAACACTCAGCACTGCTCCGGCCTCAGCCTCAAATTACTGGGATTACATGAGTAAGCCCCAACACTTGACTTAGATGATTTTTCCCCCGGATGAGTATAGGGGGTATCGTGAGAACGTGTGTGGGCCAGAGGACTTTCTCCTTCTACCATGAGACACCTGCGTCAGACTCAGGTCCGCAGGCTTGTAAGGCAACCACTTTTACCTGTTAAGCCAACTTACTGGCTCAGATAAGTGTTTTTGTTTTAATGGCTAGAATGTAGGGAAATTTAGCACTGTTATTATTTCTATTGTTCACTTTTAGAGTTTTAAAGTGGGAGACAGGATTGGAGAGGTGGCTCAGCGATTAAGAGCACACACTGCTCTTGTAGTTCAAATCCCAGCACCCAAATCAGGTGGCTCAGAGTTACCTATCCTGCTCCAGAGAGATCTGATGCCTCTGGTCTCCACGGTCACTCCCTAAAAATAAAATAAAAGTGGAAACTGTTGGAATAACTAAATTGGTGAGACTGGAAAGAGTTTTGTGACAGTGTTGAGACCTCATGCTTGAACTTTTAAGGTCAAAAGGGTTTCATCATTACAAGATATCTTGTATAGTGATCAGCTGACAACTTAGGCTCTTTGCAAAGGATTGAAAAGTAGCAAATTAGCAAAGTGATTCTTACTGACTAACCAGACCCCTCTGATGCCATCCCACAGCTGTTTGCACTCAGAGCAACCCGCAACGGGAAGATCGGGAGTTGGTCTGTGAGGAGGGAGGATTTCGTGAATGAAACCTGGAGCTCAAACCTAGAGTCAACCTGGACAACACAATGTTTCGTTCTAAAACAAACACAGCTGTGAGGACAGGCGGACTGAGTTTGGAGTGCGCCTGTGTTCTAACCCTGAAACACTACAGGCTGATGAACAGGAAATCATTCTCTTTCCCACACTGCCCTCTTCTGATGGAAGAAGGCAATGTTTATCGCCTGCCTAGACTGCCTTTCTACCAAGACCCACAACTTCTTGGGAACAGCAAGATTTCCATAATGGTAGCTAAAGAAATCTGACCAGGACTGTTTGGAATCAGAGCTCTTAGCAGGCTGGCCATTCTGAGCACAGGCTTCACTCTTAACACTAACAGCCGGGCCTCGTCACCCTGCCCGTGTCTTGAATTCCACACAACGATGTCCCAATGCTAGGCAGTCTGGTGGTGATGTACATAGCTCGATAAAGGTTTTCCCCTGCCCCAGTCAATCAATCACACTATCATCAGCGTGATACTGATGGAGAGAGCACCAGAGCTGGGTCCACAGAGGTGGCCTAGGCCAGGTCACACTAGAAGCCACTTAGGAAGAGGAGGCATGAGGCTACTGTTTCATTTTTGGAGAGTTCTCATCATGTGAGACCAGCATTCCATGGTGGTGGGAAGGCCCAGGCCTGTGGAATCAGCCCAGTTAAAGTAACACATACTGTCATGGGTGGGGAAAAAAATAAACGAGACTACATGTAAGTTCCTGCAGTATGGTAGGCTCAGTGATGCTCTGGGCTGAGAAGCAATGTGGAATCCCTGGCCGGCCAGCTGGCTGGCTGGAAGGAGTGGGAGGGAAAGGAACAGCTAGCCAGGCAGTGCTGGCAACTGTTGTATTTGGCTCCTGGACCAGCCACCTGGGGCAATAGAGGCAGATGAGAATCTTCTTGGGAAGCCTTGACACCCCACTCATCCTTTACCCCACAGCAGCCCCCGGCAGGCCCGTGTTTCCCCAAGATGGATCCCCAACATAGCCCCACCCCATATCCCAAACACGCCTGCCAGAATTGGAGTGTGTGTTGCCTTCCAACAGAGGGAAGTCGTCTCTACAGAAAGCAGACTGGAAAAGTGACTAAGACTCTCTTGGGTTTGGGGCCAGGGCTCCTGGAATCTTCCCGCCCTAATCTGCCGACCAGTCAACTTCAGGAATTCTGCACCAACTTTATTTGCAAAAACCAAGCAGAGAGAGGGACAGAAAAGTCTCCCCGCCCCTCTGGGCCCTGCAACAACTTGTCTCTTCGGGAGAACCACCACGCCCGCCCTACTCACCAAAGTTCAGCTCAGCCCACCGACACCCCGCCCATATAGCAAGCCCACAAGCCCCACCCATCAACAGCCTTCTGCTCTTTGTGGTTCACACCCCGCCTTGGCCCAGGCCCAGCCCCTCCGCCCGGGGCTGGGCTACACAATGGCAAACTGGCAGATGTAGGGCAACTGATCGCGGCACCGCTTGTCGAACCACTTGCCGTTGGCTGCGCCGGACAGAGCGGCGCAGTTCTCGGCTTTGCCGCCGTCGGGTTGCGTCGTGATTTCCGTCTCCCAGTTCTTGTAGGCCAGGCGGCCGCCGGTCATGTCCACCCAGGCGCCTTCCGCGGCCATGTCGTTGAGGCCCAGCCAGATCTCCGCCTCGCTGCCCACGCTCTGGCGCGCGTACTCGAACAGCGCCTCATTCTCTAGCTCCGACTGCGGCGTGCCCAGCGTGCCCCCTTGCGAGATGCAGTCCTCGCTCGCTTCATGAAAGGTCTTCGGCTGGGTGAAGGCCAGGAGGCACTTCAAGTTCACCTTGCTGCCCTTCAGGCACACTGAAAGGAGAGATGGCTGTCACAGAAGGTTTGGATGCTCCAGGCCAAGAGACCTCTTCCAGGCTGACTCCCCGCCTTCATCCCATCCCATCCATCTCCTGAAGCCCGCTTGCCCTCACTTCGGTACCCGGCTGCGGCAGACACTGAAGAGCCCAGTAAGAGAGGACATGGTGCCCTGCTCCTGGAATGGACACCCCTCTGCTGCAAAGGGCCACTTAGCCAGGATCACTGACTTCCAGAGGTAAAGGGAGTGAAGAAGTCACCTGGTCCCTGATGGTTTCCTGGGCTACAGGCACCAGGCACCGGACCTCAGCCCACCCATCTCAAAGGCAGCTTCCGCAACCAACCAGAGCCTCCTAGGATGAGCTTTGTCACCGGACCCCTCCCTAGGATCAAGCCACTAGCTCACACTGCCAGGCATTTACCCACTTGAACTAGAGACCAGTCTAGGTACGTGGGATCTACCACTCCTGCCTGAGGGCCAGCGAACTTCTCCACAGGGGATCAGCACAGGGGACCTCTGCCCAGACCAGGTCCCTGGCTGGGTGAGTGGAGATGGAAGAGGTGAGACTATGGGAGCATTTATAGCAAAGACTGTAAGGAATAACCATCTCAAAAGCCACTCTGAACTAGAGTGCTGAGTGCAACACTGGTGCCCCTGGTGAGCTTGATGTAACAGTCTGTGTGTAGCTCAATTTCTAACTTAAGCATCAGGCAGATGGAGTGTGTCCTTTGTGCTGTGGGGGTCACCTATGTCAGAGCTCCATATTGACCCTACCCCTTGCACTTAGCCATTCCACTCAGAATATTCAAGAGCGACATTCCCATGTCCCGGAGGGATTTGATCACTAGGCCTCACAGAAGTGTTTAGTCACAGACTCTGAAGCACACCCCCAACACACTCAGATGCATCGTGTACCCAGCCCAGGGCCAAGTGCACACACAGTGTGCTCTCGGCACACTACACAACAGAGGCAAGGTCACAGGGCGGGTAGAGAATGAGAATAGAGACCTGAGAGATGACCATGGCAGAGAGGGACAACCAACTTGAAAGAGGACTGGCCTGGCAGAGTGGATGGCCAGTCTGCTTGGGCTACCCCAAGCAAGAGAGTAAAAGCTGCCTCTCCTGGCCACTAGAGTGACCAAGCTATGAGGCCTTGGTCTTGCTTTGCCACTCCCCAGCAGGGTGACCATGAGAATCCCCCTGCCTCAGCCCTCCTCTTTTTTTTTTTTAAAATATTTTTAGAAGTTTTCTTTTTATGTGTATGTGCATGTACCTGTGTGAGTGTATACCATGTCTGTGTAGGGTTGCCCTCAGGGCAGAAGACATTAAATCCCTTGGAGCTAGAATTATAGATGATTGTGAGTTACTATGTGGGTGCTGGGGACTGAACCCAGGTTCTCTGGAGAAGCAGTTAGTGCTCTCAATGACTAAGCCATCTCTCCAGCCCCAAGATTTTATTTTTGTTATCTATCTTACTATTATTTGTTTTGTTTTTGAGATACAGTCTCACTGTATGACCCTGAGTAGCCTGGATCTCATTTTGTAGACCAGGCTAGCCTTGGACTCACAGAGATTCGCCTACCTCTGCCTCCTGAGTGTTGGATGAAAGGCATGTGCAACCATGCCTTATTTTTGAAGTGTGTTTGTTGGTAGGGGGGTGGGGTGGGAGCTAATGCACATGAAGTGCAGTGTCCATGGAGGACAGAAAGTATTAGGTCCTCTGGAACTGGAGTTACAGACAGTTGTGAGCCACCAGACATGATGAGAGTCAAACTCTGGTCCTCTGTGAAAGCAACAAGCATCGTCAGTTGTCATGCCATCTTTCCTGTCCCCATCAGCTGGCCGACTGGACTGACATACGCTGGCCTGGTTGCTGTGATTCAGAGACCATCTATCTATAAAGCTACAGAGACCAGAGGGATGGACTAGAAGGGGGTATGCAGCAATGTGTCCCAGGACTGTGAGACTACCAGTTCCTCTGTGACTGGCCCTACTCCAGAACTCTCACTTCCACTGGACAGGGTTAGGTTTCTGTTGGGGTGCCGTCCGCCCTCTAGAGCACCCCACCACCCTGTAGCTGTGACCAGACATTTGTGGGTCTTACAGAGGTAAGTCAGGCAACCTCCCTCCCCTGAGGGAGCCTGTGCGAACTCTTGGGCTTGGCTGGCACTGGCTGCAAACAGCCTTCTTCCTGGATGCTGCCTGTTACCAGCCTGTCCCCTTCCTAAGTGTGCTCCTCCAAGCAGCTCTCCTGCACTTACCCGTCTGTAAGGCCTGCTTCTCCTTCAGCAGGGCCACCTCCTGGGCCAGGACATCCAGCCTGTTCTTGAGCTCCTCGAACATCTTTGGGCTCACCAAATCTAGGACAGAGGCACGAGGCAATGAAAATCCGAGGTAGGCAGATGCTCCCTTCCCTGTCTGCTAGCCCCAAAGAGGCAAGAGGAAATTCCTTCTCCCAGCCTAGATCTCTTGGTGTTCCCTCCTCTGCCCTCTCTTTAAGGAATGGACCCTCCGGTGGGACCTTTTTGACTGTTCCTGGTTCCTCTATCCTGCATTTGTCATGGTGGGGCTGGGATTGGCAAGACTTGAGGAACCAGCCATTTCATCAGCTCCAGTAGGACCATGGGCTAAGAAATTGCAGAGGTCAACACCCCTAGGACCGGAGGGTAGAGGGGGATACGGGGCTGGGTTGAGGGTGACAGGGTGGAGACACATGTTCACCAACACAGCTCCACCTTCTCATACATACAGTGAGATGACAACAGACCTCTGAAATGACTCTGAGGAAGCCCAGGAGAAATGACACGGCACAGGGCGTGTGCTCCCCAGAGCAGGGAAGCCGCTTCCCACAGAGCAGCCACTGCAGAGGGACTGGGGCTTGTGCACCACCACCTCAGCCATGCTCACAAGCAGCCCCACGCCATGGGCAAGTACCATCTTGAGTCTCCACCATTTCACAAGGAAACAGGCCAGATTTAAATACCTGCGTAGGATGGTAGAGCAGCCCAAAGCCCTGATCAAGAAGCCACAGAACCACACTCTTCCCATCTGCTTCATGGTACACCGCCTCTCTGACAGGGACTGCCTGGGCATCAGCAGGTGTAGGTAAGGGACAGTGTGTGTGTGTGTGTGTGTTCTGAGAGAGAACCCGGTCTTTCTGAAGCCCCAGGGTTCCCAGGAAAGGTCTGTTTGGCTTGAGGCAAAGAATAGGGAGTCACCTCCAAGGGCCATTTCATGTGAAGTCCACACTGATGAGGTCAGAGTCTTTGTCCACCCACTAGAAGCCTTGCCAAGGAACTGTGGACAAGACACAGACTTGCAAGTACAAAAACCAGCGATGTCCAGTGATCGTCAAGTGTGGGGAAAGTAACACCCAGAGGACAAGAGCAAAGCAGATGGGGTTGGAGCCAGCAACCAGGTCACTCTGAGCCTCTGCTTCAGTCCCTGGATTCACACAAACTCTGTGCACGATCACATGTAGCACCAGCACAGGGCTGTGTAGATGCGGTGAGTCACTGTGATGATATTAGCTCGGAGTCCCATGGGAGCCACCCGGGACCAGCGCTTGAGTGTGGTCATGACTGAAGACTGACCCCTGCTCTGACCCTCTCCTTTCCTACACGACATGATTTACAAGACTGGTGAGACCCTGAGAAACTGGCAACTGTTTTCCACATTCAGAAACTGTTTGCTTTGGATGTATACCCCCTCGTAGCCTGCCCTGGTGGCAATGTTGGCAACGAGTCACACAGGGCATTCAGTCCTCCTATTTTAAAATGAGCGTTTTGTAAACAGTTATATTCATCTGACTTGAGAAATCAAAACAACCCCCAAAATCTCCTTTCCAGTCCAGACTGTTCCCTGCAGAAGTCATCTCTGTTACATTTGGGATCTTTCTGGAATAGTTCCAGAAGACATTTACTCTTAGCCCATTCAAATTTTCTAAATAATCACTGACATATGTTAGTTGTTCGGGCAGGATTCATCTCCGTACATGACAAATCCCTTTGTCAAAGGGATGACAATTTAGTATCCGTTCTGTTTTGAATTTTGTTCACATTGTAAACTCAGTCTTCAGTATTTTGGTTTTGCCTATTTTTAAGACAGAGTTTCCCTGTATAGCCTTGCCCGGCCTGGAACCCACTATGTAGACTAGGCTGGCCTCAGACTCACAGAGACCCACCTGTCTGTCTCCAGAGTTCTGAGATTAAAGGCGCTCATCACCAACACACCCAGCTTTGTCTTGTTTGTTTGAAGTTCTGAAGACAGAACCAGGAAGTCACACAATACAGGCAGCAGGCACACCAGAGCACAGCAGGGGGCTGCCTAACTCTAGTCCTGGAATTTTGTTTTGTTACTTTTTTTGAAATGGGTTCTGTAGCCTTGGCTGGCCTCAAATTTGCTTTACAGTTGAGGATAACCTTAAATTATAATTCCCCTGCCTCCATTTCTGGAGTGCTGTGGTTAAAGTGTGTACCTTCACTCTGGATTTTGTGTGATGCCAGGGATCAAACCCAGTTTCTTGCCAACACTAGGCAAGCACCCTACCGCTGAGTTCTGCCTGTTCTTCTATAGCCTTGTGCTCTAAGATGCTAATTTGTGGACCTCACTGTGGAGGTTAAGAAAGCCTGTTGATTTCTTCACACCCTTCCCTCTCTTTGGCTGGGCTCTAAAGCCCCATTTCTCTGACTCTTCCTGCCATCCTTCAAGTCCTATAGGGTGAGCCTCAGTCATTACCAGAACATTCCACTCTTTCATCTTCACCCATCCAGGATGACCTCACTACTGACCTCACTATGACCTCACTACTGACAGGACTATGGAGGTAGGTCTTGCAGCCTCAACACTTCGGAGGAGAACACAGGTTCTCTGAGCTCAATCTGAGGTAACAAGGCTGACACCCCATGAAAGTAAGAGTCCATCTCTCCCCATTTCCCCTCTCTGTGACAAGCAAAAGTTTGTCCATGGAGGACTTTATATATATTATTAAATGTTGACTGCAAATCTTTGAGCAAATTCTACCTTCCTGGGCTCACAGTTGAGGAAACCCAGGCTGGTGCTCCCTGTTGGGAACTGGCCATCTCCGAGCAAGAGGTTTGATTTCTCTAACATATTGGGTACCAGAGGGGAAGCAGATGCTAGTTTAGAAAACCTAGTAAGGTTATTCTCCATTCTAAGAGTCAGGGACTCTTGAACCTCTGACAACCATTTTTGCTGTGAGAACTCCCCAACCAACAGAGGGTCTTTCACCAAAGGTCCCAGGAGATCAGATATGAAGGGAGGATCATGAGGAAACTAGGAGGGCAGCTGTCCCCAGAGTGTGACTGCTCCCCAGAAGATAAAGGAAAAGCTGCCCCTAGGGCATTGGGAGGGCAGCTGCCCCCCTGCCCCCCCCTACCTTTCTTGGCATTCACAGCCTTCTTGGTCTTGGGGGTGGGTGACTCCGCAGTGACCTGGGACAGGAAGGAGAAGAGGCAGAAAAGCAGGTAGGTGCCCCAAAATCCCATACTGCTGCTGCTGCCTGCAGTGCCTGGGTCAGAGCAGTGGCCACCGCAGCCTGGGCCGCACGTCTTAAGGCTGTGGACACAAGAACCTCTGTCTGGGAAACCCTCCCAAGACTTGGCTGAAGACATGCCAAAAAGAAAGAGAAAAAGAGAAAAAAAAGGGGGGTGGGTGGGTGGGGAGCAGGCCTGCCAAACGAGAAAGGCTTGGGAGTCATGGCTACACTGCTGTGGACAAACACCCAGCAGTCTGGCCGGCCGCCCAAAACATCAGCATTTCAGAGGATTCCGACGGATAGCCAAGAGCTGTCATGGCTCAATCCATCCAGCGATCACCTCTGGCAGGAGCCGGGTTGGACCTAACATTGGCATAATGAGTCTCTGCACCCACAGAATTGTCCTTTCTCATTTTGTTGTGGGAACTGGGGGTCCTTCCTCACATTTTTCCCCTCAGAAAATCTTTCCTGAAGCCATAAGAGAAACAGAGCAAAAGAGGGGACCAGAGCAGAGGAGGGACCCAAAAGGCCTTAGAGCAGAGGTGTCAGAGGAGCCGGGTAATGTCTCCTGGGTGTGCAGCGAGGGGTATCAAAGCTCAGCAGAGTGGAGGGAGGCGGAGCCAGGAAGGTGGATTCCAAGCGCAGGGAGGAGGGACCCTGCTAGCAGTGCGGTGGTGGCGGAGACCACAGGAACACCGGCATAAGCAGACCCTAGTAAAACAGTGGGAAGAAGGTTTCCTTTCAGAGAAGGAATTTATGAACATGTGGAAAGAAACTGGAATGACCCCCCGCAGGTGTTCATAGTGTGGGGTTAAAGCAGGGTTATCTGTGGGCCCCTGTGAACGTGAGCATATTCAGAGAAATCCCTACGTGCAGTCAACATAAGAATGCAGATACGTCTACCTCCCAGCTGTCCCTGGAAGGGTCTTCCTACAAGCCCTCCAAAGCCTTGAGTCCTCCTGGCGTGTAAGTACAGAATGCAACATTCTACTCAAGGATTGAGAGCATGGCAGAGAAATGCTGGGTCCAAGGCTGGGGCAGGAAATGAACCCAAATGTGTCTCACTGCCAGGAATCAAACATACTTAAAGAATGCTTAGGACCCATTGGTGGGAACAGCCAGCCTGAAGGAGCTACCTATGGTGTGAACCCACCTGTGTCTGGAGATTCTGCAGAGAGGGAGCTATCACACTACCATCAGCATCAGGCTGGAGGAGATGAATACACAATTCAGTTCCACATATAATTCTGGAAAGGACCCTTGGAGACAATTGATGGGATCCGAGGCACACAGGGCAGAGATATGTCCTGTCTCCTCCAGTGGGGACGCTATAATGTATGACCATGTTTTCACCTTTAGGCAGCAAGGCGGCCCAGATGGACCACTTATTCAAAAATGGCTTCTGGGGGCTGGTGAGATGGTTCAGTGGTTAAGAGAACTGACTGCTCTTCCGAAGGTCCTGAGTTCAAATCCCAGCAACCACATGGTGGCTCATAACCATCCGTAGCAGGATCTGATGCCCTCTTCTGGAGTGTTTGAGGACAGCTACAGTGTACTTACATATAATAAAATAAATACATCTTAAGAAAAAAAAATTGCTTCTGAGCCGGGCAGTGGTGGCGCACACCTGTAATCCCAGCACTTGGGAGGCAGAGGCAGGCAGATCTCTGAGTTCGAGGCCAGCCTGGCCTACAGAGTGAGTTCCAGGACAGCCAGGGCTACACAGAGAAACCCTATCTTGAAAAAAACCAATAAATAAATAAATAATAAAATAAAATAAATAATTATCTTCTGGAGATAAGGTCCTTTGTAGAGTAGTTGAAATTTTCTGTGAATACGACCTTTTAAAAAATAAAATGCAGGGATGGAGGTGTAGCTTGGTTAGTAGAGTGCTTGCCCTGGTATTGAGCTAAGCATGGTGGTTCATGCCTTTAATCCCAGCACTCAGGAAGAAGAGACAGGTGGATCTCTGAGTTCAAGGCCAGCCTACTCTACAGAGTGAGTGAGTTCTAGGACATCCAGGACTACACAGAAAGACCCTCTTTCAAAAAAAAAAAACAAAAACAAACAAACAAGCAAACAAAAGCCCTGGGTTTGATCCTTAGCATGTAATAATAACGGTATTATGCACATCTGTAATAAACAGGGTATTATGCACATCTGTAATAAACAGGGTATTATGCACATCTGTAATAAACAGGGTATTATGCACATCTGTAATAAACAGGGTATTATGCACATCTGTAATAAACAGGGTATTATGCACATCTGTAATAAACAGGGTATTATGCACATCTGTAATAAACAGGGTATTATGCACATCTGTAATAAACAGGGTATTATGCACATCTGTAATAAACAGGGTATTATGCACATCTGTAATAAACAGGGTATTATGCACATCTGTAATAAACAGGGTATTTTACACATCTGTAATCATAGCACTTGAGAGTCTGAGGCAGGAAGTTCAGGAGTTCAAGGTCAAAAAAATGCAGTACCTATGTCATTCAGCTTTTCTCTGATCTCTGGACCAGCCTTGATCCGGCTGGCTAGAGAGGGGCTTGTTGTCCAGGCCCAGAAGGGACTTAGATGGTCAGTTAGTGACCAGCTGGAAGCCGAACATCTGCTGATCCCCTAACTAATGGAAAGAGACCGCCCATCATTTTTGTGAGCGGGAGAGGGTTCATACTCACAGTTGGAACCTCAGAGGGACAATCTGGGGACTGGTGATTGCATAACTTAACTAGGAGTCTTGCTTCCAGGAAAACTGGGTGGGTAGAAAATGCAGGGGCAAGTTAATAGTTCTTTTAAAAAACATACCAAAACTCCTTTGCTTTCCCAACTCCTCACTGAGGCCTGACTTACAGTCAACATAATAGCAAGAACCTAAATATGTGTTAGGCTAAGACCTGTTTCCCAAAATGGACCTGACTGGAGGCCCTGCTCTTCTTTTACTGGGGAGGTTATCTCAGGCTTACAAACCATGGGAGAACCTTAGGGGACTGACGTATATTGGGAGCTGTGTAGGCCCATGGTGCCTCATAGTTATAATAGGTCCTGGGCACGCATGGCGAGAACCCATGTTGTGCCTGGAGTCTGCAGTGGGGCATTGCCAGGCACTGAAATGCCAGAGCTGACAGGGAGGCAAGACAACTAACCCGGCCAGGGAAGAGGAGGAACAGGGATGGTGGTTCATGGGGGGGGGGGGGGGGGGCTCAAGGAAAAAGGAGAACTAACTCGTAGCTGAGTGACAGAGAGGCATGTCCTGGATTCTCAGCACCTGTGGGGACAGGGACAGGAAGGGGGCTGAAAGCTAGACATGCAGACGGAGACGATGAGCCACACGGGGACGCTGTGATAAGAACGTGCTTTGGGGAAAGGATGAGCTGAGAGTGGGAGGCATGCTGGGAATATCTGTCTAAAAGTAATTCCAAGCGGGTGTCACCTGAGCTTGAGGAGTGACTCTTCCCTACCTGATCTAGCAAGTAAAGCCCGAACCTTAAAGGTCAGCGTGTGGGGGTTGTAGTGAGCAGCAGGCGACATCCTGGGTTGTTTCACTTGCAGGACTTTGAAAGGGATAGGTGTGCACACATTGCACAGAGTTCCACACAAGCACAAGGAATTCCACCTGTACTGTTACAACGTCTTTCCTGGAACTAGGATAGTCAGGTGTCTTGGCTTGGGGCTTCCCCAGACTTGGAACTGCTGTGTCTCCACAGAAAGGTTTGCACAGCTGGAGATGCTCCAGCAGTTTTGAGGGAAGACAATTTGCTCCTGACTTTAACCGTGTGCCCGTCAGTGGCAACAGAGGAATGTTTGAAAGCCAGGAGTGGTGGCTCATGCCTGTGATCCAGCTTTGAATGCTGAGGTAGAACTGCCACCAGTCTGAGGCTAGCCTGGACTGCAGAGACACTGCCTCCACACAAGAATGCTTTATAAATTACAATCCTTCAGCAATAGCAAGGCTCAGCAGGTAAAGGCTGCTGCCTCCAAGCCTAATGACCTGAGTATGACTCTAAATGACCTGAGTATGACTCTTAGAGTCTAAAAGGTGGACAGGACCAACCTCTGTGGGTGGTCCTCTGACTTCCACACACACCATGAATAATATCCACTTACATATACAAATGTTCATCAAGTTATTCTTATTTTAATATACATATCAGGTGTATGAGTGTTTGTACACGTGCCCTTGGAGGCCAGAAGAGGACACTGGATCTCCTAGAGCTGGAGTTACAGATGGTTGTGAGCTGCCTGGGATAGGCGCTGGGAACTGAACTCAGGTCCTCTGGAAGAATGGGAAGAACTCTAAATAATTAAAAAAAAAATCAATGTGGTGAAATACACTGCCCTGTGTATTTGTGTAAAAATGGTATTCTGTTAAATGTAAGCAGATATCACTGTTTATGTAGCCCCTCTGGTGGCTTGAATGAAAATAGCTCCCATAGGCCTACAGGGAGTGACACTATTAGAAGGTATGGCCTTGTTGAAGGAAATGTGTCCCTGTCCCTTTTTTCCCTTTTGGAATAGTAATGTTTATTCTATGTGTTCATTGTATGTAGGAAGTATGTGATCTGCTTTTTTAAATTTTATTCATTTTTAATTTTTATTTTATTTTATTTTTATTTTTATTTATTTAATTTTTTTAGGTATGAGTGCTTTGCCTACATTTATATTTATTCACCACATGCATGCCTGGTGCCCGAGAAAGTGATGAGTGGGTGCTGGGACTCAAACCTGGTACTTCACAAGAACAGCAAATGCTCTTAACCACTGAGCCAATTCTTCAGCCCATTACCTGCTTTTTCATTTTTATTTTACAGGTGTTGTGGTTAAGAGATTGCTGAGCCTCTGAAGACTTTTAAACTGGTTGAGGTTGAGGACTTTTTTTTTTGTTGTTGTTGAAACTGGGTTTCTCTGTGTAGCCCTGGCTGTCCTGGAACTCACTCTGTAGACCAGGCTGGCCTCGAACTCAGAAACCCGCCTGCCTCTGCCTCCCAAGTACTAGAATTAAAGGCGTGCACCACCACTGCCTGGCTAGAGGTTGGGACTTTTGAAGTTGGACTATGATTGATATGGTTACAAGCCAGGGGGGGAGGATTGAAATGTGATGATTTAAGTGATAAAGGCCCCTATAGGACCATAGGGGATGGCACTATTAGGTGGTGTGGCCTTGTTGCAGAAATGTGTTACTGGGAATGGGCTTTGAGGTTTCAGATGCTCAAGATAGGCCCAGTGTTAACCTCTCTTCCTGCTGCCTTTGGATTCAGATGTGGAACTCTCAACTACGTCTCTAACCATGTCTGCCTGCATGACACCATGCTACCTACTATGACAATAATAATGGACTAAACCTACGAACTGTATACTAAGTCCCAATTAAATGTTTTCCTTCTGACCTGTATGCCAGCTCCTGTGGTCCTTCCTTCTCCAGAGGGCTGTTGGTCACCAGCCCACAAGGACAAAGGGAACAGAGTTGATGAACAGGGTTCAGAAGGCCCAGGAGTATGACAGAAATGACTACTGGAATCAGCTTCAGAGAGGCAGCTCAACTTTAATCAGGGTGAATCAAGGACTATATAGTTTTGGGGCAAGGGGGTGTGGATTTCCAGGGTAAGTATATATCACTGGCTATAGCTTAGGAGAGGCACTCCAGGAATTCCAGGTGCTTTCTGGACAGGTTCTTATCAGGGGAAAGAAAGCTGAACCTGTAATCTTACCAAAGCTACTTTACATCCCACAGGTAGGTGGCGGGGGATGGGGGGGAGGGAAGAGGGTGGTATTGAACTCCTCACACAAGGTCAGAGGAGAATCCTGCTGGTAAAGGAATACCCCATTTTGTGCCAAGCTCAAGAGAGCAGTCTGGTCAATGGTGACTTCAACCTTAATTAGCAGGGCCCAACAAGCCCCCAATTAAATGTTTTCCTTTATAAGAGTTGCCATGGTCATGGTGTCTCTTTATACCAATAAAAACTAAGACAGAATTGGTACCAGGAGTGGGGTATTGCTGTGATGGGCCGAACCATGATTTTATTTGGAGGAATATGGAATACATTGGGACATTGGATTAGAAAAGCAGTTGAATCCTTTAAGTGAGGCTTAATGGGCCATACTAGTAGGAGCATGGAAGACAGTGGTGGTGAGGGTGATTTGAACTGTGAGGTCTAGCCCAAGAGGTTTCAGAGAATATTGAACATGTGGCCTAGAGATGATTCTTGTAATATTTTGGTAAAGAATGTGGCTGTTTTCTGACCTTGTCTAAGAAAAAGTCTGTCTGAGACTAAATTGAAGAGTTATGTATTAATAGCTTTGGCAACAGACATTTCCAAACAGCCTACCACTGACTGTGTGGTGTGGCTATTAGTGGACAGTCTTGTGTAGGTCTATAATGAAAAAGAGTACACTGAGCAAAGAAAAACACAAAACATACAGGTGAAGGAGAAAAGGAGCATCAAGAAGTGTAAACAGATTAAAGAAAAGCCGGATGCTAAGTAGAATGAAGGGAGCGGTAACTTCAGCAAGACCCCCTCCAGCTAAGCTTACAACTTGTGAGAAGGAGCTTAAAATGAAAAGAATTAAAGAAAAGTTTAGGCCAGGCATGGTGGTGCACACATTTAATCCCAGCCCGAGAAAGGCAGAGACTGGCAGATCTCTAAGTTCAAAGCCAGGCCAATCTACAGAGCAAGTTCCAGGACAGCCAAGCTTAGGTGGTGAAGGGAAGTACAGAAAACAGAAAGCTGGTGTGTGATGATTTGAATATGCTTAGCCCAGGTTGTGGCACTATTAGGAGGTGTGTCCTTGTTGGAGTAGGTGTGTCACTGTGGGTGTGGGCTTTAATACCCTAGTCCTAGCTGCCTGGAAGTGAGTATTCTGCTAGCACCCTTCAGGTGAAGATGTAGAACTCTCAGTATCTCCTGTACCATGTTTGCCTGGATGCTGCCATGCTCCTGCCTTGATGATAATGGACTGAACCTCTGAACCTGTAAATCAACCACAATTAAATGTCCTTATAAGAGTTGCCTTGGTCATGGTGTCTGTTCACGGCAGTAAAACATGGTGAAAATGTATTTGAACAAGGGGGCCATGTTCCAGCCCCAGCAAGTACCAGAACTTGGCAACTTCGGCCACATGGGTCCAGCTTTAGAGTCAAAGATACAAGAAAGGGGTTATGGAATCTCTCTCCACAACTAAGGAAAATCACTGAAGCCAGGCATTCAGGGTCAGAGATGTCCCTGAATGGCGGCAACCTTAAGGGGCTATTGTGTGAAGCTGGAAAGATGGAGTGTGGATTGATTGCTTTGGAGACCCCAAACTGCTGGAGATGCCAGAGCTGTGGGCTACCTGTGAGAAAGCTGCTAATGGAAACAGCTCAAGAGTGCGCTGCAGTCACCAGAGCTGAAAGGCGTTGGAGAGCCTCAGAGCACACTGATGTTAGACACGGGGATAAGATGAGTTTGGAGTTTGCCCAGTGTAGAGAGCATCTCCTATTGATAAAACGCTGTTGGCCTATTAACTTAGGCAGGAAATAGGAGGTGGGAGTTCCAGCAGGGAAAGAATTCTGGGATAGAGTCAGGCATGGGAGAGAGATGTGCCCGGAAAGCTGATGGAGACGGACATATGAAACCAAGGAGTGGTACCTAGCCATGTGAAAGACAGAATAGTTTAAACAGGAGAAATAAGTTACATGCTAGCAGGAATGAGGGAAATCCTGCGGCCTAAGCATTAGTCATGTGTAATTAAGTCTCAGAGTTGTTATTCCAGGGACTCGGGTGCAAATGGTAAAGCCCAAGGTTACAGCCCAGTCGGTTTTCACTCTTGCTTTGGTCCAGTATTTCCTTATGTTCCTTTTCCTCCCCTTTGGAACAACAATGCATACCCTATGCCATTGTATGTGATCTACTTTGTTCTGATTTTACAGGGGTCAAATTAAGAGATTGCAATGGGTCTCTGAGGAGACTTTGGACTTTTTAGGCAGGGTTGAGACTGTTAGAAATGATGGGGATGTTTAAAGCTGGACTATGATAGGTTACAAGTCTGTGGGGGTCAGTAGATGTGGAATGTGGTGGTTCACTTTCTCTTCCTGTTGCCTTTAGATTCAGATGTAGATCGATCTCTCTCTCTCTCTCTCTCTCTCTCTCTCTCCAGGACCATGTCTGCCTGCATGTTGCCACACTTCCTGTCATGATGATAATGGACTAAACCTTTAAAACTGTAAGCCAGCTCCCAATTAAATATTTTTCTTTATAAGAGTTGCCATGTGCCTGGCAGTGGTGGCACATGCCTTTGATCCCAGCACTTGGAAGGCAAACAGAGGCAGGCAGATTTCTGAATTCGAGGCCAGCCTGGTCTACAGAGTGAGTTCCAGGACAGCCAGGGCTACATGGAGAAACCCTGTCTTGAAAAAAAAAAAAAACAAAAAACCAAAAACAAACAAACAACAACCAAGAGTTGCCTTGGTCATGGTGTCTCTTCACAGCAATAGGAAGCCTAACTATGACAGCCCCATTTAACATTTTGTCATTTGTTTCAGTGGACTTCACAGATGAAGTGGACCGTTGTCTCTCACATCTAGCTTACCACTACAAAAACCAGAGAGAGAGAAAGAGAGAGAGAGAGAGAGAGAGAGAGATATCATCTAGCATCTAGCCTGCTGTCTTGGCCTGGGGTTGGCCTCCAATATATTACCCAGTGGCCCCTGGAGCCATCATTCAGGAGGCTAGTGACTGGACAGCAAGTCCTTTGTCCCTTCCCCAGGTTCCTTCTGATCTTTTACTCCTATTACTCCTCTAAGTTTCCTGCCCCGAGTCCAACCCCATTGTCCATCGTAGTACTGGGCTTAAACCCAGGGCCTTCTACATATTAAGCAAGTATATTACACCCCAGTTCATTTCCTTCATTTTTTTTTAAATCTTTTGTGGTGCAGCTCTCAGAACACAGCCTATGTACGGGTCCCTTATGGGCAGTCCGGACTTCCCTGTACAGAGCCATGGACAGTTATATAACAGCAATTCCGGTTCATCGGTTACCTACGCTGACCTTGGATCTGTAAAGCATTCATTCATTCTCTTGTCTACTCCTCTTCTCTAGCCAGGTGTACAGCACCAGTGCAGCCAGCCACAGTGGATTCTGATCGGCCATCTGGAGCCCTATGGCTCTCATCCCCCTCTAATTACAGATCTGTGGTGCTGTCCCCATCATGTGTCAGAGGAGAGCAGTCAGGGCTAGGTTCCAGCCAGGACAGACACACTAGATTAATATTTCCCCAAGGAAATGTGTGTTAAGCCCTCCACCCTCAAGGCTGTCTTATTGTGCTAAGTGTAGAAGCAGAGGTGGAAAACTGGGAAAAGAGTCAAGGCACAATGCAGTTTTCCAGCATTGGGTTTGTTTTGTTTTTCCCACCGCTTTGGAAACTTTTTAAAGTCAAAACTGGACAAAACCAGATCTGGGCACCCCACCCAGATCTGCTTAAATATGTGGAACTCTGGCCCAGCATGCAGCTGGCCCTCACACAACCCCTCACAGATGTTTCCCTTCAGCCCCAGCCCTGCTGGCTTGGCGTCAGCAGCAGCATGGCCTAGCCTGAGGCTGTCTTCCCACATCCTTCAAAGGCCAGAGCATTCAGAATAGATATCCAACATGAAAGCAAGGGTGGTCCCACTCTTACTCAAAACCAGACACAAATAGCCTTTGACCCTGGCCATCTGTTCAAGTATGTGGCTCTGCCCCTGTGTGCTGGTACCTGTGTTGGGTAGGCCCTGGGAGGTCAGACATGGCCTACCCAGCCTGGTCTCATAGGGCTCAAATACTTGAGGATAGAAAGTGAACCAGGAGTCCCATGTTCCAAATCTGGAGACACCTATCAGGTGTCTTCTGGATACACACTATTCCATAAAACCATCATCTGTCCCATGCGCGATCTTCTAAAGGGACACACCTGTGGGAAATAACTAGTGGATAGTGCAAGGTTAAGGGAACAAGGGCAGAGCTGAGGAGCAGGGTGTCTTCTTTGACTCCTGTATGCCCACCTCTTCCAGAAAAGCAGAGAAGTGTGTTGAGCTTAGTTCTCTGCCTACATGATTACTGCTCCAGCTGCTTCCTGCTTCCAGAATGTCTAAACTCAAACTCCTTTCCCACACATTGTCTTGGATTTTGGCAGGTGTGGGCCCAGCGCTGTTTGGGGATAATGCAGATTGAAAACCATCACACTAGCATCAAAGGTGTTGCTGGGGCCTCATCGATTTTCCCAAGTAGCCAGAGGAAGCTGAGAGGTGCGTGTGAACAGGGAGGTGGCATATGAGTCTGGGTGACCTGTCCCAGGCCTGTGTCCGTGGTACTGCTGTGTTAACCTGAACATTCATTTTATTACCCATGGGCACATTCTACAAAAGCACTAAAGGTGGTCATTGTCCTACACACCTCAGAGTGAGCGAGTGAAAGCAGTCCTTGGAACTGAAGGCTCCTGTACCTTGGTCACATTTGAGGTCCATGTCTGCACCACCACTGCCAATCATTCCTCGTGGGTACACAGTGGGCACGGGGCAGAGGATGAAGCCTGTCTCCTGCCTTGTCAGGCATCTGCTGTGGCATGCACTGGGAAAACACGACAGCCCAGGCTATGCTATCAGTAGGTAAGCAGCTTCCCTGGGACACACAAATCCAGCTACTTCTTTGCAGGGATGGATGGACCTGGTCACACGAGGGAGGGCCCATGCCTGGGCTTCTGCTCACACTGCTCTTTCCATGAGATGATACATTCCTAACCCTCACCCTATTTGGCCGACTCAATGTGGAATGCAATGCCTCTGGCTGAAATGTTCTCTATGAGTCAGCTCCTCCCAAGGGCCCTGAGACTGATTTAGGAGCTTTAGTTCTCCTGGAAAAAGAAAAAACAAATACTCCTCTATCCATGAAGCCTTAATTCCACCATGCTGCACTGTGAGTAGACTATCTTCCCTACTGTCCCCAGACAATTAAAGCTGGCTAGTAAGTCAAATGACAACATTTCTTAAGCAGCCTTTATAGTGCTGATACAACATGGTCATCTTATGAAACATCAGGGCAGGGTTATAAAACACAAAGGAATTTGAAAACAAGACTGGAGTCTGATATGCTAGAACATGCCCGCAACCTAAACCCGAGCAGGAAGACTTGGGGTTCAAAGGTATCACTGGGCTACATAGGACTCTGACTCAAAACAAAAGCAGAAAAATATAAGAATGGTAGGATAGGATGGGGAGGGACCCAAGTGGCCACTAAGACCCTGACCTAAGGGAGGGTCTTCTGGATCTCTTGACTGGCAGGACCTGGCAAGGTTACCTGGCAGGCACAGGCAGGAGGCCTAGGCCCTTCTCTGTGGCCATGGCTTCCTTATTCCTAACCCTCAGAAGCACCAAGTACATGGTGGGTGGGGGGTGGTTTGAACCGATTGATTTTTGCGACACAGTTTCACTATGTAGGTCTCACTTGGCTGGCCTGGAAGTCACTATGCAGACTAGGCTAGCCCCACACTCATAGAAATCTACCTACCTCTGCCTTGCTGGTGTTGGGATTAAAAGTGTGTGTCACCAAACCTGGCATTTGTGATGCTTAAGTGCACAAGCTTTATGAAGAAAAAAAAATTCACAAAATACTTATTGTAGGCTATTTTTTTAAAGCACTTCCTGCAAGGAATCTGTTTGGAGACTGGGTCTTGTTAAACTGTCTCAAGCTTGACTCCGCCCCAGTGCGAGTGTTACGGGTCTATGATACCACGTCTCGCTTCTGCAGGGCCTTTACTGCCGTGTTTGCTGGCTCTCTCTCGTACCTTAGAGCAGGCGGCTCCAACTCACTTCAACTCCATCCCGGCAGCAGACTGCGACACAGGATGGTGTAAAGCTGGAGATGCTAGCAACACCAACAGACCAAAAAAATAGACTTTATTTTTACATTTACAAATGTTGACTTAAATTTTGACAATTAAGAAAAATATATACAAACCAGTCTCTATGGAAAAGCGAAGCAACCAATGTCCCGCACAGTGGAGACGAGTCAGCCCAGGAACCCGACCGATGACCGGCACAGTGGAGACGAGTCAGCCCAGGAACCAGACTGATGCCCCGCACAGTGGAGACGAGTCAGCCCAGGAACCCGACTTTTGGCCTCCTGGGCCCCAGGCTTTCCTCCTTGTGCAGAAGGCTCTGCAAGGACATGTGTAGCACCTTGCCCACTCGCTTGCTGCTCTGTAAGATGACAGGGACAGGACACAGGTCACCTGCTAGTGAGGTACAAACTGATCAGAAGCCCCCACCCGCTTGCTAGTCTGCCTAATACCTACACACCCGTCTGCATCACAGAACTTTTCATTTGCCCTACAAATTATGTATACATTCCACAGAGCTACACTCCAGCCCACTGACAGAACAGACTTTCAATGAATACAACGTGAACTGTAAACTCCAACAGCATCATGGTTACACCTTAGAGATGCCCTACACACACAAAGAAAGCACAAAGGGCCAGGGAAGGATGCCCAACCGTCAGTGCTCCTGCGTCCACGACCAACAGTCACACTGCCAACCAAGTCTGGCGAGGCACTGTTTTACAGTAAGGATAAAGACCACAGAGAGCCCTCCTGCAGAAGAGCAGCCTACCAGGCCATCTTATTGCCAAGCCATTCTTAACAACCACCACAACAAAACTAAATAAATATACAAAATGTCCCCAAACCCCCCAAATGAAATCTTTCTATGTTATCCTGGCTCCAGGCTCAGGAATCATTTTAAGATTATGATGTACCAACCTCAAGTCTCCACTGCAAACTTTGAGTGTTCTCATAGCCTGTGGCTGTGACTTTGACAATGGGTTGGATCTCAGTGTCAGAGCGAAAGGCACCAAGCCTATAGGCTACAGCCCCAGACCAGTCATAACTTTGTGTCTATCCTGGTGCCAACTGTCATGTGAGGTGAGCCTTCAGAGATGACTACTTATGAAAAGATTATTGTGGATTAGAGTTCAGACTCCCAGCGCCCAGTAAATGTTGGTCAGATGTGGTAGTGCACCTGTGATCTCAGCTCACAGGGAGTCAGAATCGGGGATCCCTAGAACAAGCTGGCTGGCTAGACTAACTGGATCGATGAGCTCTGGGTTCAAGTGAGATCCTGCCCCAACATATACGGTAGAGAATGACTGAGGAAGACACTAGTGCCAACCTCCAGTCTACACACACACACACACACACACACACACACACACACACACACACGCATGCACGCACTTAACACGCACACACACTTACTTACGTGCACACACACACACACACACACAAAAGCAAGCGTCCCCCCATATGCACACTCATACATATGCAAACATGCACACATGCATGCATGAGCAAACACACGCACGCGCACGCACACACACACACACACACACACACACACACACACACCCTCCACTCCAGAAAGACGTTCAAGTCTCTCAATCAGGTGGTCTAACTATCCATGCAAATGAAGGTGGGAGACAGACGAGAAGAGGTAAGAGTAAGGACAGCAGGAGGAGAGCAGAGGCCACAGCCTGCAGAGCTAAGTAGGTGAGCCACGTTTGCAGACCCCATTCCCAGGTTGGGGAGGCCCAGGCTCAGCTCACTGATGGGGCTAGTCTCCCAGCCACTGTAACGCTGGCCCCAAGCTCTTGGCAAACACAGGCTGATAGCCCTGGAGGCACAGCCACGACACTCCAGAGACCTGCTTATCTCTTTCAGGCCTCGGGTTCTTCATCACAAAAAATGTGAATAACTATGGGGGATAACGGATTGGGGAAAACACTAAGAACTGTTCCTGGCATGTAGTACATAATAAATCTTTGCTATTTAAAAGTGATGTCTAATTGAGTGGCAGACAAAGTGATGAATCAGAGAAAGATCTGATACAATAGGATGTGTGTAACTCAGTAGGAGAGAGAGGAAAGGGAAGCCACTTGGGGGCTGTGCAGAGAGAGGAAGAGACAGTTTTACCACGACAGCTGTACCAGAGACAGGTTGCAGAGAAGGAACAAGCTAGACACAGGTGAGGATAGAGTGAGCTGGGGAATAAGAACAAGTCGGAAGATTAGAGCAGAGTTTGAGGCCAAACAGAGCAATTCAGAAAAGCCGAGAGAAGCCAGTTTGAATCAATCAGGTTGGAAAGAAGTTTGAGCCAGAATGGCTGAGTTGATCAGACAGCCAGAGTTCAGAAAGAGCTAAGAACAATGAGTTCATTCAGCAGTAAGTCTCAGAGGCTGAAAACATTCTAGGCCTAGGTAAGACTGTACAGAGGCGAGAAGCTTTCCAGGACGAGGCCTAGGTTAGCAAACTGAGGCAGCA
Organism: Tokudaia tokunoshimensis; assembly: GCA_036184795.1. NCBI lineage: Eukaryota > Metazoa > Chordata > Mammalia > Rodentia > Muridae > Tokudaia > Tokudaia tokunoshimensis. The sequence goes on along the minus strand of BTHU01000008.1, from coordinate 123,610,760 downwards.
AGCCCCAGAGATAACAATCATTCAGGCAAGTAAGGGATACTTTCACAGATACCCCACTAAGTTCTCTGGGTGAGCCCTCTCCCAGGGAAGGTTCGAGCTCCTCCTGCTGCATTCTAATGTTGGTAGAGAGACCCAAGCCCAGGCTGCTTGGAAGAGTACAGAGAACATGAGCTAATGGGCACCACCACACCAGCACCTCCGCCCTCATATTCTCAGAGCAGCCATCCTCCCCTCCCTGCAGGAGACGCCTCTAGGCCTAGGCTGGCATGCACAGCCTGGGAGACGTCTTCATAGCCTACACCTTGGTGTGGAAGCTTGTGTAAGAAAGCTATGGACTATGGATGGGGCAGAGTATAGAATGTTCTTCCCACAAGGTGGCCTTCTATAAAAACTTCATAAACTGTAATAAGTGAGGGCATTTAGCAGCAAGGGCATGAAGGGGGCGCTCTGACACGCCAACATTATCTCTGTGGGAAAGACAGGCCTGGGAGGAATATTCTTGGCTCCTGCATATGAGCAAAGACGATAGGACCTAACACCAGGTGGATCCCCTTGCTGTACCTGACTCTGTTTAAGCTGACTGTAAATGTCACCTCACAGTTTGCTTGTACTACTGTTGAGCCCAAACGCGTGGAGTTCCCACATGAAGGTCGAGGGAACAGCCTTTGCTCCTCAGAGACTAGCCTTGTTGGCCACAGGATAGGTTGACACCTGGGTCCAGCCAGGCACACTGCCACCATGTCCTGTTATGCACTCATAGAGGCCACAGGTCAACATTGGGTGGCTTCCTCTATCACTCTTCACCTTAATTTCTGAGACAGGGTCTCCCTGAACGTGAAGCTCACCTACTGGTTAGAATGGCTGGCCATTGGGCCCCAGGATCTACTTATCTCTGCCTTCTAGTATTAGGGCTGCAAGCACGACCACCCTACCCAGGTTTTTATGTGGGTGCTGGGGATCTGAATCAGGTCCTCGTGCTTGTGAAGGAATTGCTCTACTCATCGAGTCATCTCACCACCTTTGCTAGTTTCCCCCAATACTTCCAGGTTGTGAAGAGCCGGGATAGTTCACTTTTAGTGCTGGTCTTACCTACTCTCTCTTTGGAGGGGACAAGAATTCAATTCCTCATTCTATAGTAGTTACGTGACTCTATACAGTCTAAGATAATACGCTGGGATACTCAGACCAAAATGCAGCCACTGGGGATTAGTGGAGGAGAAACTTGAAGATAAACAGTCACAGCAGGGCCTGACGCCTAGCCCAAAGCTCTACCTACTATCTAATCAACGCTCTGTTCTCCACACCCAACTTGGGGTCCTGGAGTGCCAGGGGAAGACACCTGGATGATGAAGACATAGGCTGGCCCCAGCACTGTGGACTTACCTCCATCATCTCGAAGATGCTCTCAGGATCCAGGCTTCCTTTCCCTACTTTCCTCATGCATGTCACGACTCCCTTGCTGGTCACCGACACCAGCAAGCTGGCCAGGGAACAGGCCTCCTCTTGGAGTGTGGCATCTACCACATGCCGGCAGCCAATCTGCAAGATCAAGGCTGCTTAACACATGTCATCAATACACCAGAGATCCCAGATGCCCCTGACACAAAGCCTACGAAGACTGTATATGAAAGGCCATCCCAGATCTTATTTTAAATTCTGCTCATCTGGAAAATGCTGGAGGGAATGTTCAACACTGTCATCATGGGTCATTGTGTGGATAATAAACACATTGTGTGGAGAAACAAGGGGCATGGGACCACAGACAGCGCATCAGGACAGAGGCACTGGGCTTTCCAAGAGGGGACATAGGCAAGCACATGAGGCTGTGTGCCATCCCGTTCACTCCAACAGTGAATCTAGAGAGCCAAGCTAAGGGACAAGATGATCCCATCCTCCAGAGCCCTATTCAGTCCCAACACCATGTAAACACTGGACTTTCAGTGGAATTAAACTTGACACATGTTTTTTCCCCCATTTTGAGACAAGGTCTTGCTGTGCAATCCTGCTGTTCAAATACTTGATATAAGCAGGTCTCAAGCTTGCAACCTCCTGCCCCAACCTACTGAGTTCTGGAATTATAAACACGAGCCACCACACCTGGCTTAGTTTTGTTCTTATATTAATAAGTCTCTGGTATAATTAGTCACAATTCCAGCCAACACAGTTCTGAGGCTATGCTAGATGTCAGGCTCTGGGCTCTGTGCAAATCATACCTAACATGTGACACCAAGGACCACAGTTCTGAGAGGTGGACACCAGGGCCCACAGAGGACCCTGCCAGTGTCCAGCTACCTTGGACTCTGGGGTAAAGGAAGTTCATGAAAAAGAGCACAGAGCGGTGCAGGGCTGCAGAGGGAGGCGGGGCCACTGCTAATGAACAGAGCAGTGCAGGGCTGCAGAGGGAGGCGGGGCCACTGCTAATGAACAGAGCAGTGCAGGGCTGCAGAGGGAGGCGGGGCCACTGCTAATGAACAGAGCAGTGCAGGGCTGCAGAGGGAGGCGGGGCCACTGATAATGAACAGAGCAGTGCAGGGCTGCAGAGGGAGGCGGGGCCACTGCTAATGAACAGAGCAGTGCAGGGCTGCAGAGGGAAGCGGCCCACTGCTAATGAAGAGAGCAGTGCAGGGCTGCAGAGGGAAACGGCCCACTGCTAATGAACAGAGCAGTGCAGGGCTGCAGAGGGAGGCGGGGCCACTGCTAATGAACAGAGCAGTGCAGGGCTACAGAGGGAGGAGGGCCCACTGCTAATGAAGAGAGCAGTGCAGGGCTGCAGAGGGAGGCGGGGCCACTGCTAATGAACAGAGCAGTGCAGGGCTGCAGAGGGAGGCGGGGCCACTGATAATGAACAGCAGTGCAGGGCTGCAGAGGGAGGCGGGCCACTGCTAATGAAGAGAGCAGTGCAGGGCTGCAGAGGGAGGAGAGCCCACTGATAATGAACAGAGCAGTGCAGGGCTGCAGAGGGAGGCGGGCCACTGCTAATGAACAGAGCAGTGCAGGGCTGCAGAGGGAGGCGGGCCACTGATAATGAACAGAGCAGTGCAGGGCTGCAGAGGGAGGCGGGCCACTGATAATGAACAGAGCAGTGCAGGGCTGCAGAAGGAGGCAGGCCCACTGCTAACCAACAGAGCAGTGCAGGGCTGCAGAGGGAGGCGGGTCACTGCTAATGAAGAGAGCAGTGCAGGGCTGCAGAGGCAGGCGGGCCACTGCTAATGAAGAGAGCAGTGCAGGGCTGCAGAGGGAGGAGGGCCCACTGCTAACCAACAGAGCAGTGCAGGGCTGCAGAGGGAGGCAGGCCCACTGCTAACCAACAGAGCAGTGCAGGGCTGCAGAGGGAAGCAGGCCCACTGCTAACCAACAGAGCAGTGCAGGGCTGCAGAGGGAGGCAGGCCCACTGCTAACCAACAGAGCAGTGCAGGGCTGCAGAGGGAGGCGGGCCCACTGCTAACCAACAGAGCAGTGCAGAGCTGCAGAGGGAGGCGGCCCACTGCTAATGAACAGAGCAGTGCAGGGCTGCAGAGGGAGGCAGGCCCACTGCTAACCAACAGAGCAGTGCAGGGCTGCAGAGGGAGGCGGGCCCACTGCTAACCAACAGAGCAGTGCAGGGCTGCAGAGGGAGGCGGGGCCACTGCTAATGAAGAGAGCAGTGCAGGGCTGCAGAGGGAGGAGGGCCCACTGCTAATGAAGAGAGCAGTGTAGGGCTGCAGAGGGAGGCAGCCCACTGCTAATGAAGAGAGCAGTGCAGGGCTCCAGAGGGAGGCAGGCCCACTGCTAACCAACAGAGCAGTGCAGGGCTGCAGAGGGAGGCGGGGCCATTTCTAATGAACAGAGCAGTGCAGGGCTGCAGAGGGAGGCGGGGCCACTGCTAATGAACAGAGCAGTGCAGGGCTGCAGAGGGAGGCAGTCCACTGATAATGAACAGAGCAGTGCAGAGCTGCAGAGGGAGGCGGGTCACTGCTAATGAACAGAGCAGTGCAGGGCTGCAGAGGGAGGCAGGCCCACTGCTAACCAACAGAGCAGTGCAGGGCTGCAGAGGGAGGCGGGTCACTGCTAATGAACAGAGCAGTGCAGGGCTGCAGAGGGAGGCAGGCCCACTGCTAACCAACAGAGCAGTGCAGGGCTGCAGAGGGAGGCGGGTCACTGCTAATGAAGAGAGCAGTGCAGGGCTGCAGAGGGAGGCAGGCCCACTGCTAACCAACAGAGCAGTGCAGGGCTGCAGAGGGAGGCGGGGCCACTGCTAATGAACAGAGCAGTGCAGGGCTGCAGAGGGAGGCGGGCCACTGCTAAGAAAGCAGCCCTCTCTCAGGACTCATCACATCATCTGAGCAGAAGGCAAACACATTACATGGTGGTTTATAACTAAACTATTAGATTTGGGTTAAAGCTGCATCTTCACAGTGTGTGCAACCACAGCCTCTCAACCTATGAAGTAATCTCATAGGCTAGGTGGGAGGAGAGCCACCTTCTCAGGGAAAGCAGTATCGCTGAGACGAGCTCCTACCTTGCACAGGGTAACAATGCAGGGGACATTCTCTACACTCAGTCGGATGCAGTCATAAGGATCGTCAGACAGCTCAATGTCCTTCGCGCCCTCCTCATCCTCCAGAACACGAACCCTTGGGATCCTGGAAACAGGCGTAACTAAAACTTCCAACCATGGACGGAGGAAGCCCCCCTCTCCAGAGATTGAGAACGAGTTGAAATATTTGTATTTTACTCAGTGTTAGTTTACAAATCCCTCTCCTGGAGCATGACATTAGACATCCATCACCTCTTTCAACACTAAAACAATTTTAGACAGTACAATTTCCTTGTACTCTTAGGCTCTTAGGAAGACTCACCTTGTGTTGAAGAGAGCAGCTTTTACAGCAATGGAAATAGCATCAAACAAATTCCCACCACATTCCAGCAGCTGAGAGAGAACGGCACAGAAAGGAAAGAGAAAGTCAGTTTTACCACCAAGCATTAACCCAACTAAGAAACAGATTCCTAATCCATGCTGAATGTATATTTAAAAAATAAAGACATAAAATCAGGTGTGGTGGTTCACATCTATAATCCCAGCACTTGGGAGGCAGAGGGAGGAGTCTCATCATAGGGGTGAGGCCAGTTAGAGCTACACAATGAGAGTTCTAGGACAGCCTGGGATACAGTAAAACCCTGTCTCAAGCCAAAAAAACCAAAACCAGCCAACCAAACACACAAACAAAAACCAAACCCACCAGAACACAAACAAAGCTGGACACCGTGATGTATGCCTTTGATTCCAGCACTTCAAAGGCAGAGGCAGGTGGGTCTCTGTGAGTTCAAGGCCAGCCTGGTCCATACAGTGAGTTCCACGGTAGCCAAACCTACACAGTGAGAGACTGTCTCAAAGAACAAACAAAACCAACTAAACAGCCAAAATACAAATAAATAACTGAGAATGAAGACAGGAAGCTGGGCTGCCCTCCTTGGCTAGGTGAGCCGTGAGCAGAGTAGCATGCTCCCCAACTGTCGTGCAGCATGTCCATGGCTGCGGCTACACAGACACACACGTCAGGTCCCCCTGCCCCACTGAAGTGACAAGGCTCTCACAAGCGGCTGGGTCAGTACTTAAGCGGTGACTGACTTAGTTTTGCCCCAGATGGTTGTGGACTGCACTGCAAGCCTCACTGTGGCCTTCTCTATCAGATGACTGACAAAGGACACTGCATGTATGGGGCTCGGGGACACTTCTGGTATGTGATTGACAAGGCGCATACCCACGGCTCAGACCTTACCATATACGCTGTTCATTAATTATAAAAGCCCAAGTTAACCACTGGTAGTCCTCGCTGACAAGGTCAGAGCATGCATCACTGTGAAGCAGCAAATCTACCCTCCCAAGAAACCTTTACCTGAGGTTCTGGGGAAAAAGTCAACAGCCAGATTCCTCAAGGAGATAGAGAAGTTATATTATAGAATCTTTACATACTGTATGGACGTATCATCAGTAAATAAAAATGCCTATAGCCAATGAGCTGGGACAGGAAATAGGAGGGGGAACATCTGGTGGGGGGGAGAGAGAGAGAGAGAGGAGAGGGGAGAGAGAGGAGAGAGGAGAGAGAGAGAGGAGAGAGGAGAGAGAGAGAGGAGAGAGAGAGAGGGGAGAGGAGAGAGAGGAGAGAGGAGAGAGGAGAGAGGGGAGAGGAGAGAGAGGAGAGAGAGGGGAGAGGAGAGAGAGGAGAGAGGAGAGAGAGAGAGGAGAGAGGAGAGAGGGAGGGAGGGAGAGGGAGGAGAGAGAGAGAGAGAGAGAGAGGGAGAGGGAGAGGGAGGGGAGAGAAAGAGGAGACAGAGAGAGAGGAGAGAGGAGGGGAGGGAGGGAGATCTGGGAAACAGACACGGGCTATTTGCCCTAGACACAGAAGAAGATGGTTACATGAACTGAGGACCAGGTAACTGGCAAGTTCCATGACTCAGAACAGATTACACAGGTAATGAAGTCATAAGCTAGTCGGAGAAAAGCAAAGCTTTGGCCTAGGCATTTCTTCATGAGATACTAAGTCCCAGAGTCGTTAGTCCTGGGACCAGAGTGGATGGATGTCACAGATGGCTTTAACTACACCATGTGTTGAGAAGTCAAGAATCTCTCTAGTTTAATGGGTATGCCATGTTGATGGGTTTGTGCATCCATCATCCCTCCTGAGAAAGACCCTTAACAACACCCAGCTGTATAGAAGTGCTTATTGCTGACCGTGTACTTAAGACCCAAATGAAAACTCTGAAATTAAAATGAGATCCTTTCTCAGGTTTTCGAGAGAAACCCCATACACATTTCCAAGGGTCTGCGCCTACACTTAAAGGTGAACTCACAGTTCTTCCAACAGTGCAGAAGAGCTGCCTCTAATCCCCCAGAGGAGCCTCGTCATTTACCATCTTCCTGCCACAATCATCTATCTATGTGTATATGGAGTCTAGAAACACTCAGCAGCAGTGATTTCAGGTGAGTATCTACGTCCTAATCAGAAACACGGGAGACGGGGTCCTCGAGTCCTACTGCGTGTGCCAGCTCCCTTGGAAAAATCCTCCTTTTTAGGTGAGGCCTAGAGCCCAGCTCCTCCCTCCCAGAGGCCAAGTGCAGTCAGTGGCCTCTTCACAGGGCAGACTTCTTTATTTCTCTAGGTCTCTGTTCCTCACTGATCAGAAACCAGTCTAGTTTCTTCTCTTTTCTAGGTCTCTAGTGTATATTCACAGAAGGGTTGGAAGGCTTAGAAAACTCAGTGAAAAGAGCTTAGTCCACACAAAATGCAACCTGCTAAACTCAAACTCTCCATCTGCTTGGTACTACCCAGAGGGTCCTTGCTTTTAATTCCCTGATAACTCCTATGGGTAATTTTTGGTACAACTCTGCTATGACTACAATTTTATTATAGAACAGTGTTACATGTATTACTTATTAATGTTTTGTATTTATCTTGTAAATAAAAGAGTATTATAGGAGACCGTCTTCTTCCAAATAATGTGATCATGGATGCTGAAAACACTTTTCCATGAGGAGAAAGGGTAGAGGGTGGAAAGAGACCAATAGGTCTTCAACAAGGGTTGCGTGACAGGGACCTTACAAAGTGACTCACCAGCACATCCACATATAGGACCCAGCAGTGCTCCCGAGGACTGATGCAGAGGGACCTCAGGTCTACACTGCTCTTGTTGTTAAATATCCGGTAAAGGGTGTTAGCAATCTCTGTGCCGAGGTCATCACCTCCTCGCCCTTCGAATTCTGGGGTAGCGTTGGCTGAACTGCACAAGACAGCAACAGAAAAAGTGAGTATCAGTACAAAAACCTTGCTCTCTGTGGAATGCTGGAGAGCCTGTATCAGGAATATCACCAGGGCCAAAAGGCAGAGAGCTGCCCTTGTCTGCATGAGGCAAAGGGGGCAAAGAGTGAGGTCAATGAACTGAGAAATGAGACATGGATGGCACTGGATGGCCTTGTGGATCTACAGGTGCATGCAACGGCCGGGACCCGCACTGTGCCCGACACCTGTCAGGGACGTGGCAGGCCTTAAGCAGAGGAGGAAGAACAGATTGGTGGCAACCTCAGCTGATATAATGAATGCTTCGGAGTAGAAGGAACACTTATCTCTGGCTGGCCTGGAAAGCTGGGAAGCTAAGACTGTGAAGTATGGCTTATTAGAGAGGTCTCTCACTCTACACAACAGTGCAGTGTCAGAGTCATGCCCTTGAGAACGATTTGGGGGGGGGATATATATAATATTAGGGGAGAAATATAATATATATTATCTATCTATCTATCTATCTATCTATCTATCTATCTATCTAATCTATCTTACATGTATATGAGAGATAGTAGGACAGACTCCAGAAACGAGGTTATCACTGTACTGAGAAGGAAAATGAATAGAAACATGACAGGTATTCATATTTGAAGTCATTTAAAAGTGAGGGAGGAAAATCCTTTTTGGACTCTTGATACTTATGCCCAATTACCTTCACAGAGAATGAACAAGTTCACACAAGCCACTCTAACATGACTCAAAGGCTTTAGCCTATTAAGTCTGTGAGGTAAGCACACATCACTCACCTGTGTAGTCAGGACAGGTGAGAGCCAGCATCAACTCAGACTCTAAAGTCATGTACAGAAGCTTCCTGACTCCTAAAAATCTGGAAGGATGTGGCTGGAGACTGGGAAAGTTGGATGGGGTGGTGGGGGATATTTGTGGACGGATATGTCTTATTCCTGAAGGGTAAGGAAGCCGCAGACTCCTCCAGAGAAGCAGGAATCAAAGCAGCAAGAGAGAGAGAGGCTCCAGGGGAAAAAAATGCCAGCATGGTGGCCCACACCTGGGCCCATGTATCTGTGAATGGTGAAAGGAATCTTACCCAGTGATATAGTCTAAGAATAAATCAGAGAGCATCACATGCGCATGCACATATGCACGTAGGCGTGCACTTCCCAGCCCCAGGGTAAACTATTAATCTTCTACACTGTCTACTGTCTAAACTCATCTGTCTACAAAGCCAGGTCCCATTATTTCCTTGGGACTAAGCAAATTTGAAGTAAATTATCTATTAAAAACAGCCTTTTATTTTTGAACACACCACTCTTTTAGCATAGTTCACAATCAGGCAGAGAGGACTGGAGGCTTCTGTAGCCATGGCCCAGCACTATCTGCATGGTCCCTAGTTGTAGGGTGACGACAGAGGAGGTCAAGGAGAGAGGAGGTAAGTGTTTAGCATGGGGAACAGTGAGGTGATGGAGATGACTCAGTGGTTAAGAGCACTGTCTGCTTTTCAGAAGACCCAGGTTCAACTCCTAGCGCCCACGTGGCTTTTTACAACCACCTGTGACTCCAGTCTCAGGGGATCTGACAACCTCTTCCGGCCTCCATGGAGCACACATAAAGGAGGGAAAAGCCAGGGTGCCTATATTCTGGCAAAGAAGAAACAGGTAGGGCAGAGAAATGAGGGTTCTGCCCTATCACTGGGACCAACACGGGGAACCTTGGCAACTGTACTGAGCAGAGAGGAAAGGGCCACGGAGTCCATGTCTAGGGGATGAAATCCAAATGCCCTCACAGGTGATGGCACACACCCAAAAGGTCTACACAACGGTGAGCAACACATCCAATAAGGGAGACACTGGCATTTCCTAGGTCTGATTAAAAGCATTTTAATTCCTTTGGTAGCTGGGTGTGATGCACACAACTTTAATCCCAGCACTCAAGAAGGCAGAAGCAGGTTTGTTTACTTCTTTCTTTTTTTTTCCTGAGACAGGGTTTCTCTGTGTAGTCCTAGCTGTCCTAGAACTCACTCTGTAGACCTCGAACTCAGAAATCTGCCTGCCTCTGCCTCCCAAGTGCTGGGATTAAAGGTGTGTGCCACCACTGCCCGGCTTCCTTCCTTCCTTCTTTCTTTCCTTTTCTTCCTGATTTTTTTTTTTTTTTGACACAGGGTTTCTCTGTGAGCCCTGTCCTGGAACTTGCTTTGTAGACCAGGCTGGCCTTGAACTCAGGGATCTGCCTGTTTCTGCCTCCCAAGACAGTGTCTTTCCTCTGGAAAAATAAAGCGCCACACAAGAGAAACGAAAATCTTACAGGTGGTCTGTGACCTATAAGGCCCAAAGGAAGCATTCTCATTTTACAGGGTAGCAAATACAAACACTTTAACAAATGTTTACTATGCACTCCACACAACTCTTAGTACCTCAGGCGTACTAGGTCATTTTGTTCAAATAGCAATTCTAGGCAGTGCCAGCTATCTTATCTATATTTATTAGTACTGGGAAATAAAACTAGGGTTCACAAATGCCAGGAAAGCTCTTTACCCCTGAGCCACACCTTACCCTCTGGCACAGTTCTGATGAGGAGTTGTGTAACTTGCTGTAGATGAACAGTGTCTAAGCAGCTAAGGGTCTAACTCAAGTACCTCAGGCCTGACCAGCAAGGAGCTAAGGTCTAACTCAGGCACCTGCAGTCCCCTTCCCGTCACTGTAGTTCAGTCCACGGTACAATGTCACACACACTTTGCCTTGAGCTTATATTTTGTCTCTGATAATGAATGTGTGTTCTGATCATGGGACTTATCATCAGACTATAGATGTGGTCAAAGAAAGCAGTCCTAGTGAAAACCTTCTCTTTTGAGAGTCAGACAAACAGACAGACAGACAGACAGACAGACACACACACACAGATAGACAAACAGACAGACAGAACATACAGGGGCTGGAAGTCCCAGGCCTTTGCTTACATGCATCATCATAGTAGATCATAAAACCAAATGCTCTCAGTTACCAAACTAACTCAAACTCTCCATAAGCATGCTCCAGTCCCTCTCCCAAAGCAAGAAAAACAGTTCTTCTGGTTGGAAGAACATGGGTCCTCCCAGCTTCTCCACCCTCCTGACTCATCCCCTCCACCCTGCCCCTGCCCCTGCGGCCTGGCGTGTCTCTGGCTGAACTGGCATAGGGTGAGATCAAGGCGACGTCTACTAGAGTGGGACTCAAGACTCGGAGACCATTGTTGCTCCCCCTGCAACCACTATAGCCTGAAAATCTCTTCAGTCTGGGGAGAGGACAGGCTGCTGCAGAGAATGGCTGAGCTTGGCTGGTTCCTAGGGTGTAAGCACTCATCTCTGAGACTGCAGAACCCGGGTGGCACCTCTCTGCTTCGTCACCATCTCCAGCCCTTCAGCCAAGACTGGTGTTCTGACAGGTAAAGAACAGATACACAGTTCTACCCATCAGATTTCAAAGACTGATTCTGTGCTCGGGAAAAATACATGTGATTATATTAAAAACCAGTTAAGATCCCAGAGGGAACTAACACATACTTGGCACACTGGAACCCAGGGATGACAACATTGTCCTGGACTCCCCAATTATAACCAAGCCTTTCCTAGGTCCAAAAGCTCTGATCCAAGTCCAAGCTGGGGGTGGGGTGGGGTGGGGCACTTGGTGGGCTGCCACCTAGTGGCACTCAGGGCAACATGCAACTAACTGAACTCTTTATTTCTGGCTTTAGATGGAAACCAACTTTTCTTAAAGTGTCAAAGTTCTCATTTAAGACGGACTTTTTCCTCAGCTACTATAATCAAGGCAAAGACCCATGAAAAGGTTTAAGTCCACTTGATTCCAAACTGGGGTAAGTGCTGCCTGGAGTTGCTGGAGTTGGGTATGCTCAGGTAGCTAGTGCCCTACCGAGGGCTGAGACGTAGCAGGATGTCTCACCACTCAAAGGAAGCAGGCCCCACTGAGGCAGTGAAGAGCAGAACCTACCTGGGCTCCTATTATCATTCCGAGGAGACAAACCCAAAGAGAACGAGTTAGCAGAAAAGCAATTAGCTTTGAGAGACCAGTACCACTGAGAATTGAAATAATAAGACCCTGGCAGCTGCTGATCGAGCTGGGCTCGGCGTGGCAGGAGGAACTGCACACCAACACCAATTATAGTCCTTCCCTCCCACTGGGGAGCGACTGTGAGAGCCTGAAGATGGGGGCTCTCCAGCAGAGCCCTCAGCACGAGGCATACATACTGCTGGGCACATTCACAGGCACCCAGGAGCCATTTCTGTTCTCTAGGCAGCAAGAAAGGGATTGGTCTCCTCCAAGTCTCAAGTGAGGTTCTAGTAGAGATGGCGGCCTGCAGGGCCTAGCAACCTTTCTCTTCTCCATCAGGCGAGGCCTTGTGACTCTATGGAGCTCCAGAAACACGGATAAGGGAGGACAAGGATGTATTGACTTGTGCTATGGTCCCTTCCCTGCATCTGTCTCCTCTGAAGGTTTTTTTTTTAAGTGACGAGGGAAGGAACCCAGCACCTCCTACATACAAGGCAATCATTCTGCTACTCACTGACCCATATACCTCAGCTCTTCACTGTGGAATCTAGGCAGGAACTCTTCTACTGAGATACATCTCCAGCCCTCTTTTTATTTTTATTTATAGTAAAGAAGAATTGGAAGCTTTATTAAAGACATTTTAATATAGGCTTAATCATGAAGGTTAGGATAAGATTAGCTAAGAAGAAGGTAAGGCACACCCAAGAGTACGGGCGTGACTCTGCCTCCAAGGCCAGCCACACTAGCTAAGCCTTCTGAGGAAGCTAGAATTCACTACCTTGAGACTAGACATCCTGACAGGCTTCAGAACTCCCTGGAAACCGGAGCTCCTAGTGAGGTCCTCTGAGATGTAGGAGGAAAATAGACCAGCAGACAGCCATTCTCAGCCAGGCCAGTGAGGTTGCCTTATAAATTTTGAAAGAAAGCAGTTCAAACAATCTTGCCATAGGAGTCACCCCTCCTTGACAGCTTGGATAAGAAGGGGCCAAGCACAGCAGGCTAACCAGTCACACGCTCACATTCAGACACACAGCATAGTGAGACTTCCGAGAATTCTCCACAGCGGAACTCCATCTTGCAGTAAGCCACAGTATTTCTGCATGACATGCTGCAGGAAAAACATTGTACTTCCCGTGTCAGGTGGTGTCTCCTGAGACCAACGGAATAAGGGTAAAGATAGCGCACAAACATAACTGTGCCAAAGCTGGGTTTCATTTGTACTCAGGCTGTGTGAGCCCACGGTCACCTCAACACTAGGTACCTCTCTGGACCCAGGCTTGTATCAGTTTTGCCAAAGACTTAGACAAAGATGAAACAGGACCTTGGTAAGAAGAGGGTCAGTGACCTGGGGAAGGTGCAGCCATCCACAATCATCTCCCACTCCCTAAGCAAGCCCTGCTAAACTCAGCTTACTCACGGCTCCTGCCGTGAATCCCAGGGGAGAGAAGGAACAGATATTAACTTTATATCTCCTGGAAAAAGTCTCAAATCAGAGTCCAGTGAAATCCGTCCTTCCCTGCACCCCAGCATCTGAGTACAACACCTCTTATAACGCCGCCAGCATGCCTGTGGTCTGCTCAGGATGAGTGAAGCAGAGAATAAAAAGGAGGAGAGGAAAAAAGGAGGAGAGTTACAGGTCTTCTGTCTGTAAATAATGGAACTTGCAGATGAGGCCAGGAAGGCCTTCTGCTTCCTTTGGCAGCAAAGGAAGGGACAGCACTACCATATACCTAACCTGCAGGATGGGTCAATTGAGAACAGCCAAGCAGGAGGCTGCTGGAGATGGGGGTGGCCGATGAGCTGGAAAGGAAACTGACCAGAGAGATGAATGCACACTCATTCTCCAAGCTCAGCATCGAAAGAACAAGATACAGGGTCAGACCTGCAGTTTTGGCCGCTTGGGAAGTCTCCTTCTCTCTATAAACTTGACTTGTCTTTTTCTCACAGGAGTCCAGTGTGGATCAACTTCTGTGTTTGAAAATGAAGACAGGAAGACTAACTACCATGCAAACATGGCCCTCCTGTATGGACAGGGCTGACAGTTTGTAAACTGGTCCTATGCTTTTCTTCTAGGAGTCTGAGCTGTGGAACTGTAGAGGGGGCTTATGTGTCCACGCCCATTGAAAATCCTGAGTGAAGAATCTCGGAGGGACGGAAATGTCCCAAGTAAGTTGCCACATCTACAAAGCTATGACAACTTTCAGCCACGTGTACAACTATATGCTAAGTCCTATGGTCCCTCTACCACCTCTAAACGTGGAGGAGGTCTTAGGGTACAGGATACACACTGAGACCTACCTAGGACCAGGAGGGGATCTAACCCTATATGAATGTTTGCTGCTCTGGAGGCTGTGGAAACTGGGAGAATGGAGCTTAAAAATGAGGCGGACTAAAGTCTCACCTGATAGCTAACTTTATTCAGAGAGTCAGACAATTTATACCTAGAGGGCTAAGAAAGGTCATCTGGGTAAAGTTCTCACGAGTTCGAGCTGTATGTAATCATAAGAACAAGCTGCACGTGGCAAAACATGTTTTTTTTTCCCTCATAGAGCCATATAACCAAATAACAATAGCCAGTTGTAAATAATCTGAAGTAAACTCACTCTTATCTGCTATACCTGGGAGGCATGAAAGCACATTCCAAGAACAATTCCGTGTCTTTGAAGAAACTGAGGTCACAAGACTCTTGTCTTGTGTTCCTGGAGTTTTCTCACCAGCACTCAGAATTCCCTTCACATGACTCCATTCTCGGACTGTGTTCCCACTAAGGCCCTTTGCTGTCAGCACTAACTTCGAGAAGCAAGGCAGGGGCAGTAGAAAGTCTCCATCCTGGGGTTGGAGCGCTGGCTCAGTGGGTAAGAGAACTTGCTGCTGCTACTGCAGAGGACCCACGTTAAATTCCCAGCACCTGACTGTTGGTACCTTCAGCTCCGGGGGACTAACGCCCTCTTCTGGTCTCCAGCAGCAGCAGCAGGCACACGCGTTGTGCACAGATATTTCCCAGGGGAGCCAGCTGCTGTCTAGGATCTGCTCTGTTTTCACTATTCCTCATAACCATGTTACCATCCTCCCTTTGTAAAGGAAAAGATTCAAGTATAGACTGAGGCCACACAGTCTGGCCAAGAGCCGGATGAGATACCACGGGGCCCTGGTTCCTCCCAACAGGCTTGCTGCCTGCGTTATGGCCAGGATTCGGACCCGCCTGTCAAGGAAGAGCAGAGCAGGAAAAGAGACTGGACCGAGGACCAGATGATCCATCGACATCACCTGCGCCTGGTGTCTGCCAAGGCCCCTCACCATTTGCAATTTCACTCGACCCTCATAATGACCGTATTTGGGCTTCCGGCCTGAAGGTCTTTTTCATTCCGAGAAAGAGAAGCTTAGCAAGCATCCAGTGAGTAAAGCAAGGTTAGGCCCTCCCACTGCCCGGCGCTCTGTGAGGGAGTAAACACCTCCTGGGTAAGTGAACGACTAAATAAACACGGCAGGGCTCCCTTTCTGAATCTTCATCTTCTGATCTTTTTTAGGGTGTGTGTGCAGAGGGGGGAGGGGTGAAGCAGAGATTGAATCCAAGGTCTCCTACATGCTATGCAAACACGCTACCCCTGAGTGATATCCCAAGGATTCCTTTTCCTTTAAAACAACCTGCACAGTACTGACCAGTCAACAAAGAACTCCAGGTAGCCTTCATTTGGTTTCTCCAGCTTCGGTGTTCCCATTTCTGCTTTCACTCCCACCAGGATGTCCGTATGGCCCTGTAGACACATCCAAGGGTCCTTCTCAGGAATGACCACACTTCTCTTCAAGATGGGTGTAGTGTTTCAGCTTGGGATAAGGTATTCTAAGATGAGGGGTGCTTTGGGTCTGGAGAGATGTATTCTCCCAACATGGCTTAGGGACTTCGGTCTCCTCAGGACCAATGTGCACCCCCTCCCCCAAGACAACAGGGCCTATAACTAACCCGTTTCTCCACCTGGGTATGAATGGTGGCCACAGAACTTACCAGCTTGACTCTGGCAGACCCACTGGTGTTAGACACCACATCAGTCTCTACTTCAACACACCGGTAGTCCTCACAGCCACGGCCGTCCACTCGAAGGTCTTCCTACAGGAACAAGGTCCAAGTTGTGATCCCAAACCCACAAACTCCATTCCAGAAATACACAGCCTCCTTTTCTCTCAGCGGTTCACCCCAACTTTGTCCTCATACTACTACCAATACTACCAGCCTAAAATAAGGAAGACTCACAAGTGACTTATCCTACAGTTAATGATGAGAAAACTATGGTTTCATGTCATGTGCCTGACTACAAAGGCCTGGCACGTTTGGATGTACAGAATACATGCACTAAAGTAAGCAAAATGGACATACACACAAATCTGCAAGGATATGCTTTGCTAGAGCTACAGACACAACGGTCTCAACCTGAACCCTGTTTACTCCAAATTTGGTCTACAAGACCTGTTACACGCAATCTAAAATAGTTAACCTTCTAAAATAGAGTCAACAAACTAATGCAGGTGAGCTACTTGTTTCTGTAATTAGGTGGTAACACAGCCATGCCTGTTCCCTTAGGTACTGTGAATGCTTTTCCCACATTTGCTGAAGGGAAATACACAAATTCCCACCTGGTCCTTTACAGAACAGTGTGTTAACACCTGTTGTATGAGATAGTTTCCAGGTACATGCTGCCTGTCCCTTATGCAAATCTACTTATGTTTCCCATTGTTTACTTATAACAGCACAACTCATAGATATCTATTTTATGTTGTGCTATAATCTGATATTTGTCACTCCCAAGAATGTTGGTGCCTTTAGGTTGGCATTTTGCCTTTTAATCCTTTCATATTTCTGACAACACAAAATGTTCTAGCCATTGGTTAGTTTTCCCTGTCCTTCCCCAAGGAACTCTGGTTCCTCTTACTGGCAGACAGTATTCAAAGCCCCAGATATGGGTGCTAAACTTGCTGTAGAATTCTAGACCATCACAGCAAACAGATCTACAAAGAATATATACTAACCATCAGGTCTTCATTTAGTTCCCCACCTATCAAGAAGTCAGGAGTTCAAATCAATAGCTCACTTCCGACTTTGTGGTCACAGTTCATTCCAGGCTTTTTCTTATTTGTAACTTTTCTCTGAGTCCCAGTACCAAATCTCTAGAAGTGGAGGTAGGGAGAAACCTGGCTGTCATTATCTATCCCAAATTTCCACATATCCTTTTCCTCAGAATATACATTGTTTCAGGGCTGCTAACCATTCTCCCCAGAGAAATAAACTTTTCAGTAGACTACAGTTAGATATAATGTCTCAGTTTTCTTCTCACCCTTTCTTCCCTAAAGTCACAGTATTTATTTGTAAACTAGGCTCATTTGCAACTATTTATATTTTGGTTTCACTGAATCCTGGTTACTTTTAATTTCTTATTTACTTTTCCAGGTTTATGGAATGTCCCTATGATTCCACCAGTCAAATAGCTCTGAGTAACAACCCTTTATCTAGTTATGTCCTTTCCATGCCCCCATTCTTCTCACTTCTTTCCCATCTACCCCTGGCCAACAACGGGTCTCTTATTGAGATCCAGTTTATCTTGTATTTCCTCCGTTCAAAAGAGCAGATATTTTTTACACCCTCCCCTTTAAAATTAAGCATTATTACTTAGATTTCTTATGATAATGATCTAATGTTGGAGGTATAATTCCTTTTACTTATATGAAGGGTGGCATATCATTTTACATGTTATTTTTTAAAAAAAAGATTTATATTTACTTTATGTGTATGAGTGTTTTGCCTGCCCGTAAGTATGTGTACCACATGTAAGCCTGGCGCCACGAATGCCAGAGGCAGCATTGAATGGCATTGGATGGCTGTCAGTGAACCTTCCCGTGGCTGAGAGCAGCCGTGGGTCCTGGGAACTTAACCTGAGTTCACTGAAAGAGTAGGAAGCACTCTTGTCTTCTTTCTAGCCCCCTACACATTCTTTTTACACTTGTCCTTCTTCAAACACTTAGGTATATAACAAGAAAAGCTGACACACAATGCACATGATAAAATGCCCCAACCATCGCACTAAGATCTTCTCATTCTTCATAAATACCCTTGAAAACATTTTTTAAAATTAGATTTATTCATTTTATTTTATGTATGTCTGTGCACGTGTGTGTGCTTGATGCTAGAGGAGGTCGGACACAGGTATCAGATCCCCTGGAACTGGAGTAATGAATGGTTGTGAGCCACCAAGTCAGTGCTAGAAACAGCTCCGCGAGAGTAACAGGTACCCTTAATCACTGAGACATCTCTCCAACCCACCTTTCCTTCTTTTCTCTCTTTCTTAAACAAACAAACAAACAACAACAAAAACCCAAGGGGCTGGAGAGATGGTCCAGTGATTAAGAACACAGACTGGACTTCAGTTGGGTTCCCAGCAACTCCAGCTCCAAGGGAGTCAATGCTTCTGGCATCTGCTGGCACCTGTACTCACTTGTGCATATAACACCACACATAGTTAATAATGAACTTCATCGGGTTCTCAAAGGTGCTGGCACTGTACTCACTTGTGCATATAACACCACACATAGTTAATAATGAAATTCATCGGGTTCTCAAAGGGGGTGGATGTTCTCCGAAGGAGAGGAGGAAAACAAAGAAAGACTACTGCCACCCAAGACTGAAGGATCTGTTTTGAAAGTCAACAAGGATGCTGACCTTCAGCACAGAGTGGAGCACCTCAGACTGAGGGCTTCTGGATGCTGGGCTAGCTCCGGGTGACTTACATAGCAGTTACCCACACGATTATAACAACCCTGCTACTTGGAAATGGTATGATTGGTTCTACTACTTCAACATACTCGGGAGGGTTCTAGACTAGAAATAGCTCTTGAAGGTGACCCTTCAGTTATCTTGCTTTGACATGTCAAATACCTCAGCATTTCTTACAGGAGACTTCAGATTTAAGTGTCTTCCTTCTAGAAAAATAACTTCATCTGGCCTAGCTTTGCAGGCCCAGTCATAAGAAATGGCAGGTAAAACTAGATAGCAATTGTTATTTCACTTTCCAAGCTCCCTGAGCAACTCTGCCTCTCTTTGGAAGGATGCAGCTCAATAAGGCCACAGACATGGCATAGGGCTAAGCAGGAAATGTGCTGGGGATTAGTTCCAGTTCTGAATGGTCAGACTGACTTCTCAGTCTCATCACTGAAGACCAAACTCGGGCAAAGATTAAGCTAAAAGAGCTAGAAAAGGAGCAAAAATACAGAAAACAGCAGCTGAGCTATGCCTTTCTCCATCAGGCAAGAACAAAGCAATGATATAGCTTTGACAGACCCCAAGAAGAAAGCCTTTTTGAAAGCCTAATCAACAGCCCTAGCCTGGCCTGACTATGAGGCCAACTTTAGCACCTACTAGGACAGACCAGCCTGTTGGGCTTAGATAGCTCTGGAGTGGCCATCTAACTAAGTTACTATCCATCCTTAACAGGGCCAGAGGTAGATGTGTGATCCAAGGCACGCCACACAGGGGGTGACCAGCTCTATTTGTAAAGAACCACTAGCAGCCCAGACCAATTCTCTCAGTGAAATTGGATGTCTGATCTAATTAAAAATTGTTAGACCAGTGCAACATGGTGGCACACACCTTTATTCCAAACACTCAGGAGGCAGAGGCAGGTAGATCTCTATGAGTTTCATGACAGCTAAAGGTAAATCTCTGTCTCAAAAAACCAAAAAGTTGTTAGGCCATGATATGATTGAGAAGCCATGCAAAATTAAGGGTATGGGGTATGGAGGAGAGGACGGGTCAGACTTTACCAAGATGGAAGGGAAGCTGGACAGCAAGAGATCACTGAGAAAGGATATAGTTTGGTGAAGAAAAGCAGATGAATCACCAGAGATAGTCACCAATCATTATGGTTCTTATGAGAGAAGGTACTATGAAGTTTTGGATGGAAGATTTCCAATTTCTGCAATGAGCCCACTTTTTCTTCAGGTCATTTAAGGTTTCTTGAATCTGTAGAATTCAGATCCCAACACCTCTTAATGTGTCACCATGAAGACTAGGGCCGTGGAATGAATGATTCAGGACAAAGCCACACTTGACAGAAAAATTAAAAACTAAAAGGGAAGTCCCACCCCCAGAACTGACTACTTTAACATTCCCATACAGCCCATTGGGCATATACCCCACTATTACTAAACCTGATCTTGAAATAAAAAGCTAATGAGTTGTGGGTCTGGATTTTTATACTCAAGTTTACTATGAAACCTATTGACTAAATTTTGGCATTTCTTACTCTATATGAAGTAGAGAAGACAACAGTATGTCATATAATTTTAAAAAGAACACACCTTCACTTGCATTATGTAGTTTAAACGGTAACAGGTTGCTGTACTATGATGGCTACATCACAAGATCAACTGTAGGGAGGAGGCTTGTAGGATACTAGATGATGGTTACCAGAAAAAACATTCTTTACTTCTTTTGAACGTTCAAAAGCAGGGCTGATCCCAGATCGTGGTATTCATTGTAGCTGCCCAAAGATCTAAGCGCCCCACGAGTAAAACAGGTAAATTAACAATTATACCATAGATTACCAGTCTACTTTGAAAATTTCTTCTCAGAAGGTGGTGATAAGACATGCCTTCTGCCAAGGCAGGATTGATAGGAGTTACCACCAGCCTCGGATACAAAGCTCTCTTCCTCAAAAGGCAAAACCAGCGCCTGCCCTCCCCCCAACCCCCAAAACAAAACAAAACAAAAGGGCTAGGAATGCGGTTCTGTGGTAGAATGCCTGCCTAGCATGCACAAGACCATGAGGTTCAATCTCCAGCACTGCCAAAAAAGAAAAACACTCCCTATTCTTCTCTATTTGTTATATATATATATATATATATATATGCATACATACATACATATGTGTGTATATATATATATGTGTGTATATATATATGTGTATATATATATGGGTCTTCATAGCCCAATCTGGCCTTAAGCTCCTGATTCTCTTGTCTCCGCTTCCCAGCTTCTGGGATTACAGGTGCCAGCCACCAAGGACATGCTAGACAATCACTCTTCTACTGAGCAGCATTTCCTTCTTTCCTCTTTTTCGGGGGATATGGCGTGTGGTGTTTGCTGTCAGTATATATTTTGAAGTCCTTCCCCCCTCACTCCACCCCCTTGGATACATGGCCTCTGTGTGCAAAGTCACCAGAGTCCATCCACGTGCCGCTAGTCTGATTCAGGATCTCGGGCACAGCACTCTCTGCGCATGCAGAGGCCACAAGGACATTCTTTCATTAAACTGCAGCCTCAGTTCGGCCCTCCGCTCCCTGATGAGCCGGGAATCTCCTCCATCCCTATGGTGATCTAGGCATACTGGACGCACGCTCGCCGCAGCACTAAGCCTCCGGGCGTCCGTCCTGACCACGTGGCCGCCCCGCACCTCCTCCCTGTGCAATGTGGCCTGCACTCACGGCCGCCACCGCTACCTGCACTCCATGAACGATGTAGACCTTCTCGGCCTCGCTTAGCGCCACCGACGCCATGCTGCTCAGCTCACCGCGCGCGCTGGCGTGTCATCAGCTCGCGCCTCTCCCCACCGCGCCTGCGCGTCATCAGCCCGCGCGGTGGCCGCTCCCGCAGCTGCGGCTGCCGCCACCGCCTGGAGCTCCATGGGCCTCTCCTTCGCGCCGCCCCGTGTGAGGCCGAGTCCGGCAAGCCGTGGCGCCCGGTGCCCGAGCCATCGCAGACGCTGGAGGCTGGGTCCCGGGGCAGCAGCAGGCGGCGCGGGACTGCGAGCTGCCTCCAGATTGATGGTCAGTGTGGTGGGGAAGCCCCAGAAGGAGGGAGGCGCGGGGCCCCAGCCGGGACTCGATGAGAAGCGCGCAACCCGAGCGCTCGGGCCGGAGTCGAAGTAGCCGAGCGCGCGCACGTGAGACACCTCAGGAAGGCGGAAGTCGTGCTGCCCATGAGGGACCATCTCCTCAACCGCCTCCTAGGATGGCTAGAGAGAAGAGACCGCCGATCCCTCGTTAGGTCACTGGTCGGGAAGGGTCTGCACCAGGAGTGGGGCGCCAGCTTCTCAATTTTCTCACCCCTCCTTCCACTCCAGGGATCGATCTTTCTCTGTCCTGTCTTCCCCTATCCTTTCCTTCCCCTACTGTCCATCATTTGCAAGTTACCCTTGTCCCGTGCGGTTGCTGGAGTATTGTCCCAAAGAGAGTAGGGAGAGTGTCTTGCGCTTCGGAATGCCTGGATGGAAGGGATCGCCGGGGAAGATGGACAGCTGCAGAAAGAAAACCGACCCTGGGAGGATATGGGACTTAGGTTATCCAGAAAGGATGCCTGCAAGGTGAAGCTAGGGTCATAGTGAGGGGCCCTTTAAGGAAGAGAGAGGATATGAACCAAGTTTTAAAGGGTCTCTATGGGAAAATGGAGGGAGAATTAGTAGAGATTTAACTTACCTGGTGTTCCATTTTTGACAAAAGTAACCCTTCAGCTTAATTATCAAGAAATAAAAGGTGGCCTTTAATCCCAGCGTTTGGGAGGCAGAACTAGGTGGATCTCTGAATTCGAGGTCAGCCTGCTCTACACAGTGAGTTCAAGGACAGCTAGAGCTACATAGTCGAGATCCTGTCTCAAAGACACACCCCCCCAAAAAAAAAAAAGACTTTTCTTCTCTTATGGCTTCACAGCTAACTAAACAAGTAAACAGAACTTCTGACCAGAGTCTTCCAGGGCAGAAGGGAAGACTCTTGTAAGCATAGCTGCCGAGCATAGTGATTAGAGTTGTCATAGTGGATTACTGACTAGGCTGAGATTGCAAAAGTAACAGGGAGTGCCTGACTATATTCCTAGGTGCTGAACTGTTAACTGCTGAGCCTTCAAATGATAGTCTTTTCTTGATAGACTGGACATGAATTTCCCTACAGGTGCTCCTGAGAAGGCTTTCCTGTAGGGTTGGACTTTGCCGTCTAGGGTAACTGGAAAAGGTGGAGCCAGGGGGTTCCTTCCTTTCGTGTGCAAGAAGAGGCGCCATACTTGATATAGCACCTAGACGCCATCTCTGTTTGGACAACTAG
Source organism: Tokudaia tokunoshimensis (assembly GCA_036184795.1). Taxonomy (NCBI): domain Eukaryota; kingdom Metazoa; phylum Chordata; class Mammalia; order Rodentia; family Muridae; genus Tokudaia; species Tokudaia tokunoshimensis. The sequence goes on along the minus strand of BTHU01000008.1, from coordinate 123,587,869 downwards.
ATTTTGTGTGAGGAACTGGTGGAATAGCAAGGGACTCCTACTATTAGGGTGTCTCGTGCTGGAGATTACTGGGAAGAGAGACCATTTTAATAGTATATAGTGGGGCAGGGATGGGGTGGGTGGGATAGGGTAAAGACTGAAAAGTCAGAAAAGATACTGGAATAAAGTTTGACTTGAGTTTAACTGCCATGAGTCATTTTCCTCGGGAAAAGTCTTTTGGCATATCTTCAAAAGTAGCCTGTGCAAAGGCCCTAGGTTAACCCTCAGCACCACACGGCATATCCTACCCCCTGACAACTGACAACAGGTTCTTTGTGAAGAAGGGTCAGCGTTATCTATTTGGTGACTGATTTTATGAGTAATATCTGGTATTAGGTTTAGAAGACCTCAAGAAACATAAACAGTGGAGTTTATATTCTCTGCTGGAACACTGCTGCCGTTGCTAGTTATTTTTTCTGCGTGTTGCCAGAGCATTTTCATCAAATGCATGGAGTGCATTAGATGTCTTTAAACCTCGTAACTCATCGTTCTTATTTATTGAAGCAATTCAAAGAACATATTAGAACCAGAAAAATGAAACGGCCAAGGATGGCTCATTATATTGTGTTTTACCAGTTTGCTTTTCCATTTCTGTTGGGGTTTTTGTTCTGTGCTGTTTTGTTGCTGTGTCTTTTATAAAGCCCTGTGCTCTATCAACTTTCCATGACACTGTGGTGTTTATTGTATGCCAAGAACTTCACAAAGATTCAATTCTCAGAATAGCCTTATGGGGGCAATTTTATAGTTTGGGAAACGGAGGCACAGAAAGCATAAGTGTCTGAGCAAAGTCACAGAGCTCATAACTAATATGTAGCAGAGGCAGGATTTGAGGGGAGGCTTTGTGGCTCCCAATCATTACCTTCTATAGCCTCTCACAACCTCCGTGTCATCTACCAGGGAACCTAATGCGGACCTGGTAATTACCCTGTAAAATACTGCTCAATTTCAGTTAATCAGTTTTTGATGATGGTGCTGGAGGCTCATGAGTCCTGGGAAAACATTCTGTCACTGAGTTATATCCCTAGGCCATAGATGGTTTCAAAATCAAGGATGGATGTTCTAGCGTGAATTCACTTCTCTTGAATCCTTTCTAGAAGAACATGGAATGTGATTAAGTCCTTTCCCTGTTTAGTTCACTTTTTCGGATAAAGGAAAAAGTTATGTACAGAGTAAAACTGAACTCCAAATAGCTGAGAAGAGAGCCCTCCAGAGCAGAATCTGGTATGTCTGGACTGAAGGGAAGGGTTGAACATATAATGTGCATGCTTAGAGAGCCAGACATTCAGGAAGTGTTCTAATGCCTTTGAATACTTGAAGTTCTTGTGGACTGAAAAACATGAAGAATTCAGCACTTGCTTAAAAGAAGTTTAGGATTCACTATAGCTGAGGAGTCCAGGCCCTTGAGCTAGTAGTACATGAACCAGAGAGTAAAATGAGTATTCAATTGAGCTGGTTGGTAATTAGGGCTGTAATAAGGCGCTAATTGTGCAGGTAAGCACCAAGTACAAGAGGGAAAAGAGCTGCTGCTAACAGCAATAACACGTATAGCAGAAGTAAATACGTCCCACCCACCTGGGTTCATTAAAGCTATAAAAGCTATTTAGCAGAAGAGCCTGGGGCCATGCTGTGAACTCTTAGAAACTCAGCAAGGGGATGTTTCCCAAGAATCTGTTTCCTTTGCATTCTTTGCATTTGTCCTGCCTGGACCTTATTTATGAATACTAGATATAAACAGCCTTTCATAATCTAACCATGGGCCTGCATGTCTTGTCCTAGGTCTTGTGTTTTGGGACTTTAGCGATGGAAAACTTGATAGCAATACATGAGCCATACTTTTTTCCCATTAGAGGAAGGCTCTTCCATGTTTCATGTTAAGAGACTGGCCTGTCTGAGTTTCATAAGGTCCTGTGTGAGAAAATGAGTCACATATCCCAATTTCCAGGGATACAGTACACCACCCTAAGAGCTGTGCTCAAAGACTGAGGTCTAACCGGGGGATAATATTTCAGTATTGACCTAGAAGGGAAAGGAGGTTGACACCATGCTGCCTCTAGTTACACTTTTGAAAATGGTTTGCTTCCCTCTTGGGAAATTTCCTGAGTCACTTAGCCAAGTTACTCTTGGCGGTCAGATGTGAAGGCAAGAGAGCTAGAGGCAGATATCGGTGCTTTCATCATCCCAGCACTTTGCAGGAAAGTTAGGAAATCATAGTTTTGTAGTCTCTGGGACCTGTGACCTTCAGGATGCACAAACGCTTGATTGAAGTCTTTGGATTTTCTTCGATGACTAAGGACATTGATTGTCTCCCATTCAGGGTCAAGGGTGTGGGGTACCTTGGGTGAGTTCAGTCTCTCACCTTAACAAATTGAGTTTAATACCCCTAGCCACAGTCCTGTTGTAGTGAGTCTTAACCTTGGCACATTTTTATTTCCAGATGGAGTCAGCAGCAGCAAATCCAGACAGACAGGTTGGTTAGGGAGATAAGGATCTGTAGTGTGGACTCCTGGGCCTCTATGCAGTGCGCCAGGCCCTGCTGCTCACTCGCTTTGTGTCTAGAACCTTTTAGCCCCACTTTATCCCAGAACTTGCTAACTTATAAAACACATACTAATTCTAGACGTACAGAGATTTAAATACTGTCTAGATAAAAGTGCCAACCAAGTCTGACAACTTGAGTTTGACCTCCAGAACTCACATGGTAGGAGAAAATCGACTCCCACATGTTGTCCTCTGACCTTTACATGTATCATGCATAGTAAGTACATAAACACATATATTCTCTCTCTCTCTCTCACACACTCTCTCACACACACACACACAGGTCAGGCAGGAGTGAGACCTTATCTCAAAAATACGTACATATATACTGAAGAAAATGGCTTAAAATGCAGTTTAATTTGGAGTGTTTATTTTTTGAGCCAGGGTCTCTTTGTAGCCCTGGCTATCCTGGAACTCTGTGGACCAGGCTGGGCTCAAACTCACAGAGATCTGCCTGCTTCTACCTACTGGGTGCTGAGATCAAAGGCGTGCACCACTTCATCCAGCCTAACTTTGTTTTTTTTTAAAGACTCCTTACATTTATCATTTTGTAATATTTGATGGGTTTTGGTTGTTGTTTGTGAACCTGTGTGAAGCAGTGTCAGGTAGCCCAAGCTGTCCTGGAACTCACTAAGTAGCCTAGGATGACCTCAACCTTCTGAACCTGCTGCCTGTACCTCTCACATGCTGCAGTTACAGGCCTGTGCCACCATACGTGGGCTATAGGCGCTGGGGATTGAACCCAGGGCTTTGTGAGGGCTGAACAAACACTAGCAACTGAGCCACACCTTAAACCCTGTTTGATATATTTTGATGATGCTGTTTACACTTGTAAAAGCTAGAAATGCTTAAGAAAATCTGAGACAATTGCTAGTGGGTTTCGTTTGACTATTACGGAAGGATGGGAAGGGGAGTTAAGCTTATAGTTACAAAAGAAAGGAAGAGAAAGAAAGAAAAAAAGAAAATGTTGGATTTGGTCCTGACAGCAGAGGATTTCAGGATCTGAACCTTGCAAGGGCCTTTGCAGTTAGCTTCATCTTTGTCGCTCTTTTTCTGTAATCCAAGCACTGGGGAGGCTGAGGCAGGAAGATTACAGGAGTTTGAAACCAACCTAGATATTCTTCTCTGATGTTCTCTTGCACATGTCTGACTATAGTGACAATTTTGGGATTTTGGTTTCTTTAAAAAGCACAGAAATATTATATGCTTTTGTTTTAATCCCAGGTTTGGGATATGGGGCTGCTTAAGGTTGTTGGCAACAGCCAGGTATGATTTGCCTCACGCTCTAGCAGGCATATGGTTTTGCCAGTCGCAGATATTTTCTAGGATTTTTGTGAAGTTGGGACTTTTCAAAGGGTATACAAATGCTAGGGCCCGTGTGTGTGTGTGTGTGTGTGTGTGTGTGTGTGTGTGTGTGTGTGTGTGTGTGTGTCTCGGGGTGGGGGGGTTGTTGATTGATTGCTGGGTTTTTTGGTGGTCATTGTTGGTACGGGTTTGTTAAGTAGTTGTGTGCAAAGAAGAGGAAAGAAAGTAGACATCTTGATGGTGAGGCTTGAACTTGCCTTGGCGCTCCGAATCAGCAGAAAGCAGTCTAATGACAGATGTCGCCGGCTCCTTCCCTTTCTGTCTTTATTTCTCTCCTGTCTAGTGTTGAGGGGTTGAAAAGGTGGAGAAAGTGTGGAGAAGGGCGGAAAAGAGAAGAACCTACAGAGTAGCAAACACCGGCTGCAGGGAACAGTCCTGAGAGCCCAACTCTGGAAGGCTAGTGCAGGCGAAAAATTCTCCCTTGTGATTCTTGGTAGCTTCTGCTTTTAGTCCTTTCAAAAGTCAGGCTTTTCCTTGGGTGATGTCACAGTAGCTTCATGTCTGCATATGGCACAGTGAGGCCAGGTGCCATCCTCAGTACCCTCAGGTGGGAACCTCTGCTTGCTTGGGCTTTCTCAGAAAAAGCTGTGTATAGACACTGACCCCACAGGAATAGTTCCCAGCAGATCAAGGATTCAGTCTTAGGCTAACTACTGGCTTGGGTGTCATGGCCTTCCCACCTCCTCGGCGAGAGCAGGATCAGTCCTCTAGCTGTTGCCTTGGTGTTGCTCCAGGGCCCTGCATCAGTCCAGGGTGCTTTTGTTCAAACCCATGCCTTTGAACACTGCTACACGGGAGCAGCCCACGCAGTAGCGCCTGCTCTCCATAGCCATGTGAGGCCAAGATGGCCAAACTGAAAGGAACCTAGGGCCTTGGTGACAATGTTGATGTACTTCCCCTTTTTTTGTTTTAGTCACTGGTTGTGGCCAGTCACTGGTTAAAGGCCACCTTTGGGAGTGGATCTTGTCTCTGTTGCTCCCTGGAGGTGTGAACTTAGCTACAATTCTGTGTTTCCCCATCTCTCAAGGGAAGAGGAAAGTGGAGCTTAGTGGCTACAAGATGGAATAGGTTTGTGGATGAGGCAGCATGGTGCCTGCCAGTTAGTAAATAACAATCGGGAAGAGTCGTAGCCCAATCTTACTTTCATCAGGCTTCCCATGTAGCATGAATTAAGGTTTTTGGAGGGTGCCCTGAGAGGCAGAAGATGTTCGTTGTCAGGTGGGATTGTACACTTGCTTACAAAGGACTTTTCAGACCGAGGTTATCTTGCCCAGTGGTATCTATTCTTATGTAACTAGATTAGTGACTTGTTAATAGGAAGATTTCCTCCTAGTTACAGACTGCCTACAGGTGACCCTGGCAGCCAGTCCAGCAGATACAGCAGGTACCGTGGCCAGTCTCAGATGAGTGAGCTGCCCATCTGGTCATTTCACAGACACCCCAACAACTCTGAGCTTCAGCTCTGAACAGGCCGACCAGTCTGAAGGTGGAGTCCAGGAGGCTTTGTGTCAGAGGGCTCGTGATCGCTTCTGGAGAAAGGAACCCTCAGCTGAGGCTTCATCTCGCTTTGGTGCTTTGCTTTTTGTTGTTGACTGAAGGCAGGAGTTGAGACCCAGGCTGGCCTGGGTATAAAGAAATGGAAAGCTCTGTTGAGCGTTTCCAAAAGTCGGAAGTGTAATCGTTCATTGCAAAGAAACATTTGGCAGGGTATGGTGTGGCACATCTTTAATTTTAACACTCAGAGGCAGGGGCAGAGGCAGGGGGATCTTGTGAGTTCAAGGCCAGTCTGTTCACCTAGTGAATTCAAGTCAACCAGAGAAGTATAATGATACCTTGTCTCAAAAACAAAAGGAAGATGGTCAGTATGCAGCAGGACGGGAAAGTTGCCTTACCATGAACTTTAATACAGAAAAGGTTTGGGGTACAGATGTGATGTTTACTCTTTTCCCTTTACATTTTTTTTTTTAAATGGCAAGCAGAGGAGGAAGCAGTCTTGACTGTGGCGTTCCCAGAAGGCAAGACAGCCAGGTCTGCCTGCCAGATTTGCTCTGTCAGACTCTGGCCACACCCTTACCTTTGTGGAAAAGTAGTGATTCATCCTGTTATCTTAATGAAATGTTTCAAACATAGTAATTCTTTGTTCATTACTGGAGTTTTGGAGTCTCATCAGAAAATGGGCATACATTTCATAGTCATTTGGAATAGTTAAATGTAGGTTAAGTGTAGCTCAAATAAATGAACTTTCTGCTTGCCTGGTTAATTTTTTAAAAGATTTTATTTATTGATTTTTTTTGTTTACGCATATGTATTTGTGCCTGATGTGGGTGCTGAGAACTGAATCTAGCTCCTCTGCAAGAGCAGTGAATACCTAGCCACTGAGCCATCTCTCCAGCTTCCCTGCCCTCAACCCCCATTCATTTCTAAAGCTCCTAGGACCTGGGCCGTTCACCTACGAAGTCAGCTTGTGAATAAACGCTTTTGATGAGTGACTCTAAAGTGGCCTAAAAGAGTCCAATACTAAAAACAGTCCCATTAAACTGGAGGTTGATGCTAATTCTCTAGTTATATTTCAAGAAAGTCTTAAAAAGATGCCAGACTGTTTGAGATGGCATTTTAAGGAACTATGAGGACCGAAAATCACTTAACTCTGATAGAAACTAGTTTAAACAGGATTTAAATGTTTAGGATGAGCTTGAGGGGAATAGCAGCCAGGCCCTCTCCTTCTTACAGCATCCATCATGATAGATTCTCTGGGACTGACATAGAGCCTCCCATTTAGGAGTTCCTGAAGCTTGCTGATGTGTGTAAATGGATGGAACAGATTTATCTATATAGTTTCTACTTGTAGGGACCTAAGTGGTTTACTCATGATAGCTGTTGTTGCATGTATATTTAGATGATCCTTGTCTTTATGACTAGGGAAGATAATTGGGGAAGATTTGAGTTGACTTAACCAGCTTGGCTCATTGTCTTTTACTACTGTTACTTTACACAGCCTCAAATCCAATTTCATGCTATTAAGGAATGCACTTGTGGGTGGGAGAACTAGAGTGGGTGTAATGTTTTAGAAACAAAATCTTCTCACAGTGATTCAAAAGGGATTCTAAGGATTTGGAATCAGGCCTGTCTGAAGTATTCCATGACTTCAGGAGGGGGTCTTGCCCTTCGAGAACAGGTGAAGTAGAAAAGGACCAGGGGTACTGGCTGGGATGAAGGTAGTAGCATGTGGGTCTTTGCTCTTTTTATTTAAATGTTAAATTTTTATTAATACACTGTGAATTTCATACATACTTACAATATATTTTGAGAATTTGTGTGTTTATGTGATGGTCATGCCTTTAATTGCAAGGACTGCAACCAGATTTTTCTTAGGGCAAGTAGTAGACTGATAGGGACCTGCCCTTATCCAGCAAGTGATCATTAACCATTACCATGGTAGCTGGACTCTGCCCAAAAGTCCAGCAAAGCCTGAGTAGTGGGTCATAGTAGGAAGGCCTTCACATAGCTGCTTTGAGCTCTAGAGCTGCCCATCTGTGAACAGATGAGTAACACACCACAAGAAGCAACCAGCAGTCAAGCGCAGCCCCTCTGGCCAACAGACTCCACCTCATACAGTGCCTCCTGCCTGCCTGCCTTCTGCCTGCCTGCCTCCTGCCTGTGATAGAAGGGCACGCGTGCTGTCAAGTACGTGAATCCTGTGCTGTATGCATGGCTCTGTACCAGAAGAAGGTAGTTTAGTTTGAGTTTCTTAAGCACCAATTTCAAATATTTTGGCTTTGGCTTATAAGCCTTTAAGGACATTTTCACCACATACCACACACACACACACACACACACACACACGCACGCACGCACGCACGCACGCACGTATGCACGCCTCAAAGTAGATTGTAACATGTATCATACCATCCAAGCTTGAAAGCTTGGAGCATTGAGAGTGCTTACTGCTCTTCCAGAGATCCTGACTTGGTTTCCCAGCATCCATTTCAGGAGTTTCACAGTCTCCTGTAACTCCAACTCCAGGAGATCTGATGCCCTTCTCTGGCCTCTTCGTGCATGGCCAATCCCAGACTCAGACACATACAATTAAAGACTAGGAGCCCCGGCACTCCCAAGTGCCTTCCTTCACTCTAAATCCCCTGTCTTCTTGCCAAAGGATTTTTTCCTGTGCCTGTCTGGGCCTTGAGTATTTTTCTGTCAGGTCTGAATTATTAGTTTCAACTAGTGATTACTAACACATGATGGGAGAGCTCCTTTTGATGCTATATAACATCCCCAAAGTACAGTATAGGTCGCTGTAATTAAGATTAGGAAAAAGGTCCTTTTTCTCAGTCCTTCAGTGAAGAACTGGTAGCCACTTAGAGGAGCAGAAAACCTATTATCACCAAAATCGGACTAGAGCCGTTGCTTTAGTGCCATCTTGGGCTCCTTGGCTTCCCTGGCCATCTCGTCTGCCTTATCTGTCAACAGCCAAAGTGGCCTTGCCGTGGGTTGCGTGCTCCCTCACAACTCTTCCCTCTCCACCCCAACAAAGTCTTGTGTGTGCAGAGCCTAGATGCCCAGTCCTCCCTGCCAGGTGTCTAGGCCCTCCTCACTTCTGTCTGTGCGTCTCACATTCCTCTCTCCGTGAGTCCTTACCCTGGGATGGACAGGTCTGCTCATCTCACTCTGCGCTCGCGTGGTTTTGTGATTTTTACTTTGTTGCTGTTTTCATCCTGCTTACCCCGTGTGGCACTGCTTGTTAGTCACCTGTTTCACACCTCCCTTCACTCAAAGACTTTGAATTTGAGCACAGAATGCAAAGCTCAACAAAATGGGGCTTGTAAGTCAGCATAGGAAAACAAATAAGCCCAGTCTTCCCCGATGGGGGAAGGGGAAGCTGAGCAGGCAGTACCCACATTCCTACCCTCGCATCCCAAAGGAGTTGGGGCGGGGGGAGGGGGCTGTACAGTTCTTTGCACACAGTGCCTGCTCCTTCAAGATCATGCTGAGTTGAGTTGAATAAAGAGAGACTTCAGACAAGAAGAGTAAAGGGACTAAGAGGGGCCCTAGAGGAGACTACTCCTCTGAAGGTACAGCTGGCCTGTAAGGAGTGGTGTTGGGAAGGGGATGATCCTTGGCCTCCCCTAGCTTGAGCATCCAGCTCTACCAGGCTCCTTGGAAGCAAGGACAAGTGAGGGGAGGTGGAGTTTGGCAGAGTTGCTGTTGAGCTATAAGGCTAGTCCAAATAAGTAAGAAAGGTCTTCATCTGCCTTTGTCGTTGGAGGAAGTCTGGAGGGAACATAGACACCTTTTTTCACATTAGATCCTTTTGTGAGAATTCTGGAATTCTGGATTCTTTAAAAACACAGAAATGTTATGCTTTTGTTTTAATCCAAGGTGTGGGGGTACGGGGCTGCTTTGGACTGCAGCAGCTGACTGTGATTTGCCTCATGTTCTAGCAGAGGCGTGGTTTTGCCAGTGCAGATAGTTTCTGCAATTGTGTGACATTTGGAACTCTGGGAACTTTTCAGAGGTATAGAAATGCTAGGGCCCTGGGAGAGGTAGATCAGTGGTTGTTGGTTGTTAGAGAGGTTGGATTCAGTTAGAAGTTGTGCTCAAAGAAGAAACAAGAAATTAAGTTCAGAAATCTGTATCTTTCTCCCCTCTAGAAAGGCCAGGCATTAGGGGACCTTGCTTGCACTCTTGGGATAATCGTGAAACTTGGATATGGGTAGGAAAGCCACCCTCAGCACGGCACTGGCCTCTGGGTTTGCTGGGTGGGTCTTTTCCTGATCTTACACATCAAGCAGGCTCTTGTTGCCAGCAAAGGGCTGGAAAATAGATCCTTCTGTACAATGTTTGGTCCCAGATAAAACATTCTGGTTTCTTGAGTAAATATTAGTCCACCTATTTCATGATCCTACTTGGTCTAAGCTTTCTCACCTGAAAAGAAGCAGGCCAGACCTCGTGGCCCCGGGGTTACCGTTTACTAGTGGGCACATGTATTGAGGGGCTGTTTAGTGCCAAGTGAGAGACAGGGCTACACGTTCCCTGAAGGAGCCGTGCACCCCAAGTGAGTACCCTTCCTTTACAGAGACCTCTAGTAAGTTCTTACTAGCCTTGCCATCTTGCAGAAGTATGCAGAGAGCACTGTAGACCCAGAAGTGACAGTGGTTAGTTACAGAAGAGGAAGACAGCCACACAGAAGAGCTGCTGGAATTATAATGGCCTGCACAGGTTGTTGGTGATGACTGTGAAGCCCTAAGGATGTATCCAAGGCATTGGTGTTCCCGGGGTTCACTAAATTGTTCTGGAAGAAATGAGTGGTGATTGAGCTGCTGCAGGAGTCCCATCTTGTATGCACTCAATCTCGCTGTTTCTTTTCTCTTAAATTTTATTTTGACATTTCTATCTAACCATCAAAATGATTGACAGGTGTTTCAGCTTTGAAACAAGTCTCAGTGAGTCAGGCGTGGTGGTATGTGCTTTTTATCCAGAGGCAGGTGGATCTCTATGAGTTTCAGGCTAGCCAAGGCTACATAGCAAGACTGTGTCTCAGTCCCCCAACCTCCTCTCCAAAAAAAAAGGGAGGATGGGGGAAGATAGAAGTCCCAGTTGCCTGGGAAACTTTGCTTGTGTAGAAAGGCTTCTACCTTAGTAAAACAGTGTGCAAAAAATTTTAGTGACACCATTCCTTGACACTATTGCTACATTTAAAACTGAGAATGAACAGCTGCTGTAGGGCAGAATGAAGTTAACTACCTGTGTCACTGGGCGTTTATTTTTAGTGGTCTTCCATTTATGAAAACTACAGCTCATGATAATTGGAGTACTAGCGTGGAGGAGATGACAGGAGGATGTGCTGTCAGGGCAGTGAAGTGTTGCTGACCATCTACATCACAGAGGAAGCTGAGTCACGATGATCTGTTTCTTAGTGGGTTGCAGTTGGGTTCAGCAGCTTTTCTGTAACGATTCAGAGTAGGTACTTGAGGCTTGCGTGTTGATACAGCCCCGCTGTAGCTAGGTAACTCTCTCTCCAGGCAGAACCACCAGAGGCAGTGGTCTGTGGGGTGAGCTTCAGTGTGACTGCAGGAGCACAGGCGATAACCTTGCAAACCCACCCAATGGAGGAAAGCTTGCCCTGGAGTGTGCGGCTCCTCTGTCGTGGGATGTTAGCTATTCATTGGGTTTTATTTGTAGTTGAATAGAATTTAAGGTTCTAGAATTTGCTAGGCACAGGTTAGTTCCCAGACATTCCTGGTCTTCAGTTTCCCACTGTCTTGCTTAGTGCTTCAGAAGGTGAACCTCCATCTTTTGTTCAGACAGCACAGCACTGAACTGTCACTGTCCTCTGGGGAGCAAGCACAGGGTTCTCAGCTAGAAAATTGGGGTTGATAGACAAGAGCCATTGTGTCACGACTCTCCATATGTTGTAGCTTTGTCCCCAGCACTGTGTACCTGCCGTCGGACAGTGCTCTAATTTGCTGCTCTGTCCCTTTAGATAGGCACGTGGCACACACGTAGCTGCCTGTCTGTCTTGAATCTTATGCCGATTTGGAGCAGGGCTGGACTGCATGATCAGCCTCAGCAACCTTTCCCTCTAGCTTCCCGCTTTCATAACTGCTCTGCTCCAACCATATCTTCTTTCTGATGGGGGAAGAAGGAGGATTCGAGTGTAGGTTAGTCTAACAAAGTCATTGAAAACCCAGAGCTTTCAAACGGCCGTGGGCTGGGACTGCACGTGGTCAGTTCTTCAACTGTAGAGTGACTCGCTCTCCAAAGACTAAGCCACCGTGCTGCGTGTGCCTTTCCATGGTTTCTGTATCAGGGACTGAGCTGAGCCATCAGATTCTCTGTGACAATTCTGGTTGGTGTCGCAACAAGTTAGCAGCCTCTGTTCCCCGTCCTTTAGCCCTTGTGGATGGATATGCAATATTGATTCTTTTTTTTTCCACGTGAGGTTTATTGAGAGAGAAAACGGCAAGGTGGCAGCGAAAAGAGAAGGGGGAAGAGCTGCAGTACTGATTCTTAGTTACTTCTGTTTTTCTTTTTTTTTTTTGTTTTTTTGGTTGGTTTAAAGCTTTTTATTTATTGTTATTTTATTTTATTTTTTATTTAACCAAGCATGGTGGTTCTACTCCTTCAATCCCAGAACCCTGGAGGCAGAGGCAGGTGGATCTAAGTTATCATACAAAGTGATGGCTTCCGTATGGCATTTTCATACTTAGTTCACTATACTTTGTTCTGTTTCATTCCCAGTTCTTAGTTATTGTATCTCCGGAGGTCAGTGTTGTAACTGTTAGGAATAAAGTTGGTTACCCATCATTTTTCCACTGGAATGATGCCTTTGCAAGAGAATACTTGTGCACGGCCAGTGAGCTCATGTTCAACATGAGCCCCTCCCCAGACCCTCTAGCTCTGGTACCAACAACTCTGGCAGGAGCAGTGCCTCACACGTGTGGACGTAGTGGCTCGTAGGAAATACTGCCCAGTGTCGAGCCTCTTGCCCCATCACTCACAAAGAGAGCAGAACTCAGAGCCTCTTGCCCTAGAAGCAAGTCATTTCAGGTTAGTGCTCCCAGATTTAATTTAATGAACTATTTGCCCAGTGGTCTCACAGCCAGGGAGACGTAGGCCCTAGTCCCACCTCCAGTTGCTGTACTGTTCTCTGACTTGCCTGCTCTTGGGCAAGGCATTGCCCTGTCTGGTCTCCTGATTCTCACCTTCATATGAAGGTTTAGGGAAGGCATCCTTGCTTTACGAGGTGAGGACAGAGTGGGCGGCCCTTAAGTGAATCGGCGCTGAGGCAGTATCTGCGAGGGAAATGCACAAGTAATTGTGCTTGGCTCTCGTTGGGAGGGTTCACTTGTCAAGTGTCCTTATTGCTAAGATAACACCATATTTCTGCTCTCTGTCTTTTCAGATGCCAGTATGGACAGAATAGCTTATGATGCTTATCCCCACCCATCACTTCCGAGACATTGAGCGGAAACCAGAATACCTCCAGCCAGAGAAGTGTGCCCCACCTCCCTTCCCTGGTCCTGCGGGAACCATGTGGTTTATCCGTGATGGCTGTGGCATCGCCTGTGCCATTGTCACCTGGTTTCTGGTCCTCTATGCGGAGTTTGTAGTCCTCTTTGTCATGCTGATTCCATCCCGAGACTACGCGTACAGCATCATCAACGGAATTGTGTTCAACCTGCTGGCCTTCCTAGCCCTGGCCTCCCACTGCCGGGCCATGCTGACGGACCCCGTGAGTATGTCTGGGCTCATTTTGACCAGCCCACATTCTCTCCCCTAGGCCCTGGCGTGGCCATAGCCTGCATGCTCCTCATGGACCTTGGGAATGTGGAAAAAGGACGGCCAGGGCTGGGTGGAAAAATAAGCTGCTTCTCATTGGAGCTGTAGGGACAAGGGCCGGTACCTATATCAAAGCTTATGGGGGCAGGTTGGATGGCACTGTCTACACACTGCTGTGTGTGTCAAGAGGAAACCCAGCCTCTGCTTGGAAGCTGTAATCACATAGCCTTAGAGACAGGGCCAGATGTTCAGAGCAGGGAGCCAGCTGGAGGACAGTGAAGACCGGGGCTGGTCTGATGCTACAGCAGGTCACATCCAGTTTCAGGACACAGATGGATTTAGTCTCCACTAGCTTACATAAGGATCCGTTTTTAAGGTTGGCTGGGGTGACACACACCTTCACCCCAGGGAGGCAGAGGCAGGTAGATGCCAGTCAGGGCTACATAATGAGACACCTTGTTGTCAGCAGGGAAAAGATTTCTCTGTTCCTGAAAATCTGTCCAAGCTTGTTTGGCACTAAAACAGACACCTCTGAGTATCTGTGGGTAAAACTGTTGTTCTATTCAGTGAATGAATGACTTAGATAAATATATTAACTGAGGCAAAGGCCACTGAATATTTCTTACATCCTGAATCAAGTCCTCCTGACATTTCATTGTATTTGATTGTATGGGAAATACCCATGCAGGTAACTTGGCAAAGCCCTCCCTGTGGATTAACTGTTTTGGTATGGGGGTGATAAGCCATTAAGTTGAGAAAGTTCTGCTAATGGCTACCACAGTTTCTGTGAGCCTCGGGAAAGTACAGCACAGACCACGGGGCTGAGCCAGTTTCCTTCTTGAAGGTGGATTGTTAATCCCTCCAAGGTAAAGCAGTTTCCTGGCTGGGTTACCGGTGTGGCTGGTCCAGATAGAATCGCCTGGGGCCTGTGACCCAGTGCTGATGTTGTCTCTTGGAGAGTAGAACAATCACCACCTCAGGAAGCGGAGAGCTTGTGTATTCCTGAAAGTGGCCGACACAAGGGTATAAAAGAACTAAACCAAACTAAAGACTTATTCAGAATTTTGTGTGATGCTCTTGCTGTTGGAGACAGTGAAGGAAATGATATTCTTCTCTTTAGCTCACAGCTCAGTGCCGGCTCTCCCATCAAGATGCCTCTGTTGGACAGACAGGTGAGGACAGCCCTGACAGAGGAAGTGTAGTTTGCCGTGGACAAGCAGGGAGGGGTGCCAGTCCACGGTTGGTGCTGAGAGGTAGAGAGCTGAGGGCAGGGGAATCCCCCACACCAAAAATAGGCAGTGGCTTCTTTCCACAGCTCATCTTTGGGGTAGGAAGACCAGGGGATTTACCTTTGGAGTCTCTGCAGTTATGGAAGAACAAACGTAGGAGAGAAAAGAGTCTAGAGCCCCAATTTTTTTTTATTATTTTATTTTATTTTATTTTTTTAGACAGGGTCTCAGTATGTAGCTCTGGAACTCAATGTGTAGAACAGGTTGGTCTCGTACTCAGAGTTCTGCCTCTGCCTCCTAAAAGCACTGGAATTAAAGGGGTGCGCCACTAAGTCTGGCTGTAAGAACTTTTAACTAAAGAGTGACAACGTCAGAGTATCTCTGGACAAGGATGTCTGTAGCAACAGTGCAAGGCCCTGCTGGGTGGATAAACAGTTGTGTTGACTAGATGCCAGCCCTATAAGAGGTTCTTTCCCAAGTGGCAGGTAAAGTGGAAAATAAGGCGGACAGAACCTCTGCCCTCTGGAACCTCACATCCCAGCGATTAATGAGACGATAATGGTAGGATTGCTAAGTGCTGTAAGAGCAATGGGAGGGTGTAGTAGGCTCAGGGTAATCCAAGAAGGCCTCTCCATAGTCCTGCCATTGGAGCTGACCTGACTGGCCTGAAGCTGCAGGCCAGGCCTTGGGACGATGTCCACACAGATTCAGGCAGAAGAGAAAGGAGGTTCAAAGGCCTGAGCTTGGAGCATGAGACTAAAGCATGGTGAAACAGGCCACAGAGGCAAGATCCCACCAGACCTTGTGGGCTCCTCAACCTTGGGGAGACAGGTATAAGGACATTGTGCTGGCAGTGAGGTCCAGGTAGGACTTGCCGAGGATGAGGCTAAAAGCGTGGGCAGCCATTTAGAGAAGGCATGGCACTAGCTCGGATCAAGCTGAGACGACAGAAGCTGATGAACTTGGAGCTCATTTTAAGCCACTGGTTCTATTGTGGTTATTTCAAGACAGGGCTGATAGGGTTTCTCTGTGTAAGTCCTGGAACTTTCTTTATGGACCTCATAGAGATCTGCCTGTCTCTGCCTCCCGAGTTGCTGGGATTAAAGGCGTTCACCACCACACCTGGCTAAGCCAGTGATTCTTAAGTCTGGCTACATGGTGGAGGTGCCTGCCCCTGCCCTCAGAGGTTCTATTCTAGTCGCTGGAGGGGCAGAGCACTTGAAAATGCTCCTGTGGTCCTCAAATTCAACCAGGTCTGAGAAGACCTAACAAATGGGAGATTGATCACAAAGAAAATCTTCAGTCTGACCAGGAACAACTGTGAGTGCTGGTACCACTTGTTGCATGAGAAAGGCTGGTAAGGAGCGGATTTAGGAGGCCAAGCCAGGCTTCTCTGTGAGCAAACTGTTGTATATTAGGTGCGTGCAGAGGTGTTAGGTGAGCAGTAGAAGCCAGTCAGGAGTGGATGGTGGACGACGGACTCACTGTCTAGAAGGCGGACGAGGTGGGGGCTGGGCCCCACCAGGAACAGTCAGCCGGCACTTGTGCTGTTCCCACAAACTGCTCTCCTGCTCACTGCAGGAGCCCTTGCAGCAGAACCTGGGTTTCACCTTGCTCAGCTTCCAGTCCTAGGGAGCAATTTTTGGTTTCTTTTTTGTTATTGTAATAAAATGGTTTGGCCAAAGCAACTTGGGGAATTTCTTTTGGCTCACAGTTCAGGTTACAGTCTATCATGCAGGGAAGAAGGCAGCAGATTCCGGAAGTATCCATGTGCAGTCAAAAGCAGAGAGCAGTAAATACATGCACACGTGCTTGTGCTCACTGAGCTTGCTGTCCCACTCTTACACAGTGCAAGACCCAAACCCAGGGAGAGATGCTGCCTGCTTTGAGTTATGTCTTCCCACGTCAGTTAATGTGACTGACACGGTCGTCTCCCCCTGCCCCCGATACATGCTCAAAGGCCACCCAGACAGAGACCATATTAAAACTCTCTTCCAGGTAATTCTAGACTGCGGCACTTAAAATTAACCACCACAGTAGATGAGAGCCACAGTCCTGAGTACCAAGTAGCTACCCATAGATGTAAACGAAGAATCTGTCAAATAACTACCATTAATGAGGGAAACATGTCAAAGCATGTCGTGTGGATGAGCCCCATTACAGGATCTTCGTGCCTCAGCCAGAGGCACATGATGACAGAGGCATGTGTGCTTTACCTGTATGTAAAGCAGTGAAGTGGAGCTGTCACCAGCAAGGTACCACAGCGTCAGGAGTCCAGATCTCAGGTCAAACACAGATCAACTAGAGGCTCCTGGTTCATCAGCAAGTGGAATGTGTTTCCAGCTTGGAATCACTGTGTGTCCTGGGGAAATTCCCAGTGGAGAAGAGATGTCTTATATAACAGGAATTCTTATTGTCTATAATTTTGGGAGAACAGCTTACACCCTGAGGTTATAAATAATATTTGTATGATATGTCTTTTTGGTTAGCACTGACAAAGGTGGGGAGAAAAGAGAAAGGGAAACAGAAAAGGAATCATGATCTCCCAATAGATAATTGCTGTACCACTTCCAACGGGATCTTTCATTCTAGATAGAACATTAGAACAGTTGAGCCATGATGCTTCTGAGACATCTGCAGTCAGTTGTGGACTCCAGCACAGTCACAGTTGAGTCACACAGCAAGGGGGAGAGAACTTACTCCCAAGTGTATGGAGCACAGAAATGGTGCCATTTGAAATTGGAGAAGAGAAAGACCTGTCAACGAGAGAGAGACAGAGACAGAGACAGACAGAGGGAGACAGAGAGACAGAGACTGAGAGGGGACAGCTGGACCTAGAGGCGCATGGACACCTCACTCAGCCCCTGGGCTGGATGTTTGTGGTGAGAATAGGCCCTGCTGGAGTTTGATCTCGCTAGATACTGTTCTTGCTCACTCTGAGTGGTGTACTCTCGCCCATGGCACTTTTCTATGTTCTGGAGATCCGGAATGGTTCCACATGAACCCATCCTGCGGTTATTTCCCCAGCTGCAGAGTGTATCATTGGAATAGATACACTAACGTTGGCGGAATTCCCACATTGGTTCTCTAACCTGTGGAGTGAAGGCTGTTATAATTGAAAAGGACAAATGGAAGCCATTGGAGTTGCATCAGCCAGGGAAACTAGTAAACCAAACCAATGTCGTGTCCCTGGAGAAAGTGCAGAATGAGTGCCACCGTCAAGGACATGAAAGGTAGAGGAGTGGAGGTCCCCACCACCTTTTCCTTTAACTCTCAGATTATGGAGAATGACAGTCGACTATCACGAACTTAACCAAGCAGTGGCTCCATTGCAGCGGCTGTGGTGTCCTTACTTGAGCCAGTTAATACATCTCCTGGTATTGGTCTGCAGCTCTCGATTTAGCACATGTCCTCTTCTCAGCACTTGTCTATAGGGACCGCCGGAAGCAATTTGCCTTCAGTTGCTAAGACCAGCGGTACAGCACTTTACCTGTACGGTTTTAACTTTCCATCCCTGTGTTATAGCTTAGCTCAAAGGGAGCTTGATCATCTGTTTCTGCCATAGAATATAGCACACTGGTCCAAAATACTGATGGCATGCTGATTAGACCGTGTGAGAAGGAGATAGCAACTACTTTGGACTTGTTAGTAACACATATGAACATCAGAGGATAGGAAATAAATCCAACCAAAATGCAGAGGCCTTCTACCTCAGTGAAATTTTTAGGAATCCAATGGTTTGGGACACAGAGAGATATTTATCCTAGGGTAAAGGATAATTTATTGCACCTGGTTCCTCTCACCAGCAAGAAAGAAGCACGACATTTAGTGGGTCTATTTGATTGTGGAGATAGCACACTTGGGTGTGTTACTTGGGCCCATACACCAAGTGACTTGGAAAGCTGCTAGCTTTGAGTGGGGCCTCGAATAGGAGAAGGCTCTTCAACTGATCTAGGCTACTGTGGAAGCTGCTCTACCACTTGGGCCATATGATCCCAGCAAACCCAATGGGAACTGAAGAGGCAGTGGCCGATGGGGTGAGCCTTTGGCAGGCCCTTATAGGTGAATCACAGAAGAGACCTTTGAGATTTTGGGAGCAAGGCTCTACCATCATATATAGACAACTTATTCTCCCATTTGACAATGGGCCACCAAACTACCATGCAGCCTGAGGTGGCCATCATGAGCTGAGTATGATCTGACCTGCCATGTCATAAAGTAGGACGTGCCCAGCAGCAATCCTTTATCAAATGGAACTGATATATGTGATCAGGCACAAGCAGGTCCTGGGCACAAGCAAGTTACATGAAGAAGTTGCCAAACGCCTCTGGTTTCTAGAGGAGGCACCTTGAAGATAGCCTGGACTTGGGAACTCGTCCTGTCCGAGCCCTTTCTACCCCTCACCTCTTTGCTTTCTCCATCTCTTCCTGACCAGCTATAGATACATTCTTTGACATTGTCTTTCCCAAAAGACACTGAAAACTGAGGCACATTCCCTGCTGCCAGGAAGTTTAAAGCCACACATCGCACAGTTGCCACAATTGCATGACTGCGTGGTCGGCTCATTTCTGCCTTTCTTTCCCTTGGCCCTAACCACTTATTAACCCCATGAGTTATTCAAATCTGAGAACCAAGGAGAGGTATGGTATACATCTGCTCAATTTGACCACAATGCTAAGAAAAAGCATTACTCTGCCTGCCAGTACCCCACTTCAAGACCCTGGAACCCTTCTACAAAACACCAATTTCTGTGACTGTCTGAGAACACTGTAGTCTTCACTGTGCACATCATCAGTGGAAACACTGGGGTTCAGTTTAATTTATCTGGTACTTCTTTATGGAGACTTTATCCTGGTGTGTTCCCTTAGCTGGCTAGGGTCATCCAGGGTCAGTGTAGGGTTCAAAGTCTTCTTTATGTCAAGGAGCTCTTCACACCTGCCTCTGAACGATCGACAGAACCAGAAGAAAACCCTCCTTTCTCTAGAGAGGGGAAAAAAAATCCTATCTGGGTCACCTACCTCCAACCTTTGTATACAGATAGTGGCCACCCATCTCCTGGGACATTTTTGTCCAAACCAACAGGTATGCATATGTGACACCAGCCTTGAGATAACAGTACCGCTCATTCTCTGCTGAAAGTGGATAGCAATGCCAAGTCCTTGATATCATTTGAAAGAATCAGTGATGCATATTCTTTCTTTTCAGATGTATTTATTATTTCCAGTTATGTGTGTGTGTGTATGTATGTAAGTGGGTATGTACACATTTGCGCCGGTGCCTGTGGAGGCCAGAGGTGTTGGATTCCCCCTGGAGCTAGGTGTGTGAGCCGCCTCGTGTGGGTACTGAACTTAGGTCCTCTGCAAAAGCAGCAAGTATTTTTAACCACTGAGCCATGCTTCCAGCTCCATTTCTTCTTTTCTTTCTTGTAATAGGGTCTCAATGTGTAGCCCTGGCAGGCCTGAAACTGGCTGTGAAGATCAGGCTGGCTTTGACCCACCTGTTTCTGTGTACCTCCACACCCTCCTCTTCCTCTTCCTTCTCTCCTTCCTCCTCCTCCTCGTTTTCCTTCTGCTCCTCTTGCTTTCCTCCTTTTAAATTCAGTCTCTTGTTGGGAGTTTCTTGTCTCCACTGCTCTCCTTTGTATGCTCTATTCTAGACACGATTGAAACAAGCCTTATTTATTTCAGAATCAATGGTAGCTCAGTCGCTGGGCACAGCAACTAGAATCCTAATCTTGTAAGCCATATTAAATCTAAATCCTCTGGTGGTGAATCCTGGCAGATTTGCCATCTAAACCAGGAGACACTAGTAGCTACATCTTGTCCTCTCACTGTCCTGTCCAAAAGCCCATGTCTCTCTCCTGCCTCTTCTCTTCCTCTGTCCAACCCAGAAGTCCCACCTACTCACCCAGTGACTGGTCCCTTTATTCATTAGAAGATTCACAAGAAGTACCCGAGTATGTGACTCATTCCTCTTCTCTCCTGCGAAAGCGGAATTAACATCAAAATACAAACAGCACCTGGGCCATCCACAACACTTCCCCCTTTCTGTCCACTTAAAAGACTCTTGTCGCAGATATAAATTGAGCACAACTATTACCATTTTGTAAGTTATAAAGTACAAGGTAGACCTAACACCCAGTCCATCATTTTTGTCAATTAAATAGAACACTCTGTCATCTAGCCTAACTTAAAAGACTTATAAATCCATATGTTATGTCCTGGTTTAGTTTGTATACTATCTGAAAACTATCTTCTCAAATATATTTTCTTAATGTTAAATAGCCTCAGTTGGCTATGAGGCTATAAGTAGTCTTTCAACCCCGTCAGAAATCTAAGAGCAGCCAATACTATCTGAAAATATAGGAAGCCTAACACAGCTTTCAAAACTGAGACAAATTGCAGAGACAGCTGCCTACCTACACAGCCCCAGTAAGTCAGGAAGTTGGAGCATCAGTCTTCAGCCTTCTGGCCCAGGATCATTCGACAGACCTTGAAAAATAGGAATTATTAAGGACTAGCTTGTTCTGTCTCAGCAGAACTAAGCTGCCCTAACCTGTAACTTGTGTCCTCTCAAGGAAGGTACAGGTCTGCCAAGAGATAGGCAGTTTCTGCCCAGTGGCCTCCTAGCCACAGTGTACCACCTCACCTGGAGGGAGAGATGCTCAGCTGTGAAACAAGCCTTATTTTTAATTATCTTATTCATGTACTGTTAATACAGTCATTGGCAGTAGAGTGTGATAGATAGCATGTAGCATCAAAACGATAAAGAAAAAAAAGCTTTTCTCAGTCTAAGTCTCTTATTAAAACTACCTCGTAAACATGTTTGTGCCTTGTCTGTTGTCTGGGCCTGGTCCTCAATCTGCTGTCCCTTAGCCACATTGTCTTAGGAGGTGTCTGACTCTGCTTGACTCGCTTCTGCTATAAAATGAGGGATCACAGTCTCTGTCCACCTAGAGATTTATTGTCAGAATTAACTGACAAAATGCTTTCAGTCACAAAACATTTGGAACTATGCCTGTACTTTATAAGCACTCAATAAATGTCTGCTGTGGCTTTATTATTTGGCTCAGGTGTATTGAATGCAGGCCTAATGCCAGGCCCTGAGCAATTTGCTAGGCTATAGGGTGAAAGACATTGTCTCTGTGGTCTTGGAAATTTACAATCATGTTGGAGATGTGGTAATTTTACAGTGTGTCTTGAGAAGGCCAGCTTAGACTGTGGGAGGCAAAGTTGCTTGTAGGGTCCTGCTGTGGGCAGTACCCCAGGATCAGGCTCTTAGGAAGAAGACACTGGTTTTGAAATGGGTACAGAGGACTTTGAATGCTTCTTGCCAAACTTCATAAAAGGCTTTAGATGGTGCTAGTATGTTGTCCTGGGGACAGAAGAGAAGCTTAAGATATGTGTGGTGCCTTTTCAAAAGCCCCAGCGCGCACACACACACACACACACACACGAGGACAGCACTGTGTCAGGAAGAACCCAGCACTAGATTGGGGCCAGGGTCAGGTGTGTCTTGTGCACCTGGCCCAGGAGCTCAAACTCTGATCCATAGTCACCAGGGAGCTAGTAAAGGCTTTATGACAAAAATCATATGGGCATTCACAATTTAGAATGTTTACCCTCGAAATTGGCAGCTGGTAGGGCCAGGAAAGCCGGTGATAGTGGTGTGAAGAAGATTGCGGGATTGAGGGCAATTTTAGGTGGAAGTAGCCTTAGCAGAGGAGTGAAGGGTGCAGCAGATTGAGGAGACCTGAAGGCTGCCTCTAGATTTCTAGCCTGAGTAACATGTGGCAGCCCGGATACCACTGAGCAGGAGGTAGAGGGTATGCCATGCTTAGCAGGGAACTTCTAGCAGCTTCTCCGTGCTTTTGTGGACTGAGTTAGCCATGTTTTATCTTGCTTCGTGATGGGGCTGATGTGGTTTCAAGTGTTCATAGCCTACTGAGTATCAAGAGAAAAGACTTGTAAAGTGCTTAACGATGTAAGTAATACTTCTCTTATCTTGGGTGATCAAGTCAGGTTTTTCCTTTTCCCTTTTCTTATCTCTATATTTTCTTCTTTTGAAAACTATAAACAAGTATAGTTTATCAGTTTGGAAATGAGAGGAAAACTCTGTGTTTGGATATGTAGGCTTCAGCGGTCTTCAATCTTTAGGACATTCCCATGATGTGGATAAAGAATAGAGGGCAGAATATCTCAGCAGACCTTCCCACCCATGCCCTGCACCAGGGGAGGACTGCACTCAGCAAAAAGAATTCCTCTCTGTGAGGTAGTAACAGCTTCCACAGTCCTGAGGTTCAAGCAGACAAGTGTGGAAGAGGCACTTTTGGCGGGGTTGGGACGGGGAACCCTGCTAGAAGCCCCAGGGCACATTGCTCACAGGCTCAGGTGGCTGGCCAGGTGGGACCTTGGTCTGATGGGAACTGGGCTTCTGGGAGTTTTGTGCGGTTGGAGGCACACTTTCAGGAAGGCTCTAATTACCAACTGACTAGTAAGCAACAGTGAGCATTACCTGAGGCTCTGGCTACCCTCACAAAGGGGCTTCCTCTGGCTCCCTGTCTGGGCTCTCTAAGGTTTACACGGAATTCTGGGGGCTGCGCCTTCAGGCACTTTCCTGGCCTGCCCCATTGCACCCCATTGTGGAGTGTGTCTGCACTCCACAGCTCCCATCATCCCTCTTTCCAGCACAGGAGAACTGGTATCTGGCCGGTGTCTGCAGTCACTTTAGCTGGAGTCTGTTCCCTGTGAGGCATCTTCTCGGTTGCAAAAGCAAACCACAACTTGCATGCATCTTTGCATTTCTTAAGGAATTCTTCCCTTCCTAAAATTCTTCCATAGGATCCTAACAACCAGCTCTTGTTCCTTCTGCCTCGCTGGCCTGTTCCAGTTTGTCAGAGGTAGTCGGGAATGGGGGGGGAGTGGTGCTCTGTGAAGCCCCACCCCCTCCACACACCCTCTGGGTCCTGTTAGATTGTTGTGCAGCACAGGTGCACGGACTTTGCTCCCTGCTGACTTTGCACAGCAGTGCTGCTTAGAGTCTGGGTGGATGGTAGAGCGTCCTCGATTCAGTGTGGTGCACTGCTGGACCCCTAATCCTGATGATCGTCTCCTGAGCACCACACCGTCCACGTGCCTCCCATAAACTTCCTGTGTGCTGTAAGTCCCAGGCGTTGGATAAATGAGTCACTTATTAGGAAGCAAAGGCACAGTGATGCACCTGCTGGACCACACCACTGTCAAGTGTGGGACAGAGACTTAGAGCAGATCTGGTTGGCACCCTGCTGTGGCCACACCACTGTCAAGTGTGGGACAGAGACTTAGAGCAGACCTGGTTGGCACCCTGCGCTGTGCCACTGATTGCCCCTGTTCCCTGAACCATGCTTTAAGCCACCCTGCGGGACACCTTTCCTGGGTCAGCTGTCTCTCTGCTACTCTGCTGTGCCTGACAAGTTTACAGCAGCTACAAGTTCACCCCCTTTTGGTGCTTCTCTCCTGTCACCACCTCACCCACAGTCTTAGTTCTGCTGTACATGCTTTGTCGGGTGTGGTACCTGAGTTTCCCCTCCACTTCTGCTGTGTCCTTAGTGAACCACCAGTCGTCCCTCTGTCCATCTTCTTATCTGCCTCACAAAGCACAGGGGCCTAAGCTTCTGCCTGTACCATGAATGACACTAGGCCACCCATAGAGAGCCCCCCCACCCCACAGCCTGTGGCCTGGCATGAGCTCTGTGGTCACTTTTGTCCCACAGCGCTCCCTGGAGCATGCCCTTCCCTTTCTCAGCGGCCCTTAGACATCAGTGTCTTATAACTTCTGTCCCCTGGTTATTAGTTATCGGCTGCTACCTCCTGTGATCTCTTAATACAGTAATTTCCACAGCACATATACCCCAGCACCTGTGGGGGAGGCAAGGTGGACACATGGGAGGAAAACAACACAAATCCTGGAGATCGAGTCCATAGTGATGAATGGCGAGCACAGGGCTTAGCTTACGGTAGGTACTTGGTGGCACTGGCTATTGAGACCCTGCACAAGTTGGTGTCTTCTCTGTGTCCTTCTGTTCAGATGTGTACAGAGTCCAAACAGACTCTAGAACCAGAGTATCAAGTATTAATATATTACCAGTGTGGAATAATGTCAGATACCAAAGGCACCCATTACTGAATACAGAGTGCCCATCCTTCAGAATAGTCTCACACAGGTAAAAAGTAAAGAAATCATCCACCGAATCTCAGGCAGCTTCGGCATGGAAGAGGTGAGCTCTGGGATGTGCCTCAGCAGTGGCCCTTCCTAAAGAGTCAGTGAGCCCAACCACCACCATGATGTTCCCAGGGTGGGAAGAATAGATCCACCAAAAACCGTGTGACAAATGAAAGCAAAGCATGAGTCCCAAGGACACTATGGCCTATTGGGAGCATAGAGCCCGTGTGTGGGGCACAATTTGACATAACTGCCTCCACTACAGAGTGACAACTGACCCTGGTGCCTTTCCTGTTCTCTTAGGGGGCAGTGCCCAAAGGAAATGCCACTAAAGAGTTCATCGAGAGCCTTCAGCTGAAGCCCGGGCAGGTGGTGTACAAGTGTCCCAAGTGTTGCAGCATCAAGCCCGACCGGGCTCACCACTGCAGGTACCGTGGGCTCTCCACAGCACCAGGCCAGCTCTGGGACCTCTGAGTGTCCACCCAGGCAAGGCGTGACCGCTAGCTTGGAAAAGGCATTTGAGTGAGCAAGGGGAGCCTGATGAGACCTCTTCTTCAGCGTCTGTAAGGCTGAGAGACTCCGGGTTTCCTGGTATCTCGAAGCTTTGGCGAATCTGAGTGTCAGACCTCCCGTGAAGCAGCCCTGGCGGAGCTTGTGACAGGCACAGCTCTCAGGCAGAAGCTGTGTCCCTCTGAGCTGTTCTGGGGCTTCCCTTTCTATCATCAAGGCTCTTTGGGTCTTCTTGATGAGAAGACGTAGAACTAAAAATTGCATTTCTTCATTGCAAGGGATCTATAAATGGCAAATTACAAAGACCTAGTGTCATTTGGTTATCTTCACAACATGCTATGTGTTTGGAGTGAGAAGGGTTTGGAGGAAATTGCTTTGCTAGCCTAAAGAACTGCAGAGAGAGAGAGAGCGTGAGAGCGAGCGCTGAGTGGCTGAAAGACTTCCTTGTGCAGTCTCAGTGAAAGGATCTGTTTCTGTCACCATGTGTCAGTCAGCTCCTCAGTCTACTCTCTTTCTTCATCACCAATCTCATTTCTGTCTTCATGGCCACTCCTAGAGATAAGAGACTGTTGGATGGTGATGGTGATGGCCTGGATGGGGAAGCTGGCCTCATGGTGTGGAATGACTGCTTTAAGGTCACATCGCAAGTGGAACTTGAGACAAGTTTGGATCCCGCCCATTCTGGCTCTGGGGCCTTGTGGGGCTCAGTCTTTACCTAGGTCCTCCAGTTCAAAGTTGATTTACACCGAGGCAGCTCTGAGTGTTTGATGAGTAAACTCTGCTTTTTTCTAAGGAGCTCTGTCTTGGTTTAAACGTGCCTTTGAGGTGTTTTGAGGCTTGCTTTTTGTGCCTGAGATGGCATTTATTATCCTTCTGCCACCCTGGAGGCCTGACCTGGAAGCTGGAGAGGTTGGTGTTTTAAATCCAGTGCAATTCTCAGGCCGAGTCCCTTCCTTGTTGTGAGGACTGAATATAAATAGCTATGAGTGGCCAGCAGTGAGAGGTTAGAGCTCAGAGGTGAGGCCAGGAACCAGAGAGCTCACCGCAGGAAACAGCTTTCATGCTAGCACAGCGGTGCTGGTGCTTCCTCTCTCCTTATTCTCTGGCCCAGCACCGGGTGCTCTCTTTACTAGAGCCACTGCCAGCCCTTCACCTCCGCCCCCAAACGGTCCAAAGTGGGCATCCAGGTGACAGTGAGCAGTTTGAGCGAACCTTGTGAGGGTACTGAACTGCCTGTGTCTGCCCCAGAGAACGTGCGCTGACAGCTGTTGTTTATGGTGGTGTATGCTGACCCAGGCTGTTCAGAACATGACACCTACTGTTTTGTCATTGGTTGTTGGTCTGTTTGCTCAGAGGCTACTATATGGTCCTGGTTAGAGAAGTGGGGTGTGTGTGTGTGTGTGTGTGTGTGTGTGTGTGTGTCTTAGTCTTATTTTCAGATAGAGGTCCACACCTGTACCTCTTTCTGTATTCCCCTGCTTCTGGTAGAATCTGCAGACATTGATATTGTCTCCATTCCCAGAACTCTGGTGGGATCATAGCCAAACACAAAACATTCCATATAGGGCAGTGCTTCTCAACTTTGGTAATACTGTGACCCCTTAATACAGTCCCTCATGTTGTGGTGACCCCAACTATAAAATTATTTCCATTGCTACTTCATAACTGTGATTTTGGTACTCTTATGGAGTATAATGTGTAAATATCTGATAGGCAATATATTTGATATGAAATCTTAGTGAAAGGGTCCTTTAAGAGGTTGAGACCACAGATTGAGAACCACTGATCTAGAGTATGCCTTCCAGCCCTGCATCTGTAGGCAGGCCCTTCCCTCTAGCAGAAGCCCTATCATCCCAAGCTATTCCCTTTCCCTGCTCCCTCAAGCATGTGTTTGTCTAACCTGGCTGCCCAGCACACCTTAGCCCCTTGTGAGACCTAGCTCCTCGCATTTGTGAGGACAAGAGACCAAGTGGAATCCCTTGGGGTTTATGCTGTTGTAGAGCCAAGGCTTATATGGTAAGTTCCCAGGGGAGGCAAAGCCTGGCCTTGACTGGCCTATCAATCAACCCATGCTTCCTAGAACCCGCCCCCTACACACACACTGAGGCTGAGCCCTCATCAGATTCCTAGAACCCTGACAGACTCCAGTCCTCACAGTCACCAAATACATTGTCCTGTGACCTGGCGTTCACCCGAGGAACAGGATGATGGTCTAGGCACATTTGGAGGGCCTGTTTCTTCATCCAGCCACAAAATGGAGAACTGCCCTTGGATCCCTTCCTGTTCTTTCCTTGGCTACACTGTCTCTTCAGAGCTGTTTTAAGCTAGAGTATGGGATGCTGTTACCTTGCCTACAGTTTTGTCAGTCAGTGAGGTGTGTGATGGAATCCTGTGTGTGAAAGCATGGCTCCCTGTCTCTCCCCTGCTCTCTTGGGGTTTCGCCCATTCTCTTTGCCTGCCTTTTACTGTGTGAGCTCTAGCCTTCACACTCAGACCCAGCCGGGCCAAGCCCTGCATGAGGCCCTCCGAGCCCTGCATGAGGCCCTCTGGCCCAGGAGAAGAGAGGTGCTTCTTTGGCACTATATGTCCTTGAAGACAGGACACCACCCACCTCTGCCACCCTCCAGAGCTACAGTCACTTTCCCTGCTCCCTCAAGCATGTGTTTGTCTAACCTGGCTGCCCCGCACACCTTAGCCCCTTGTCAGACCCAGCTTCCTGCTCTTCCACACCCGTTTTCTTCAGAGTGTAAAGAATGGCTTTGCTACGAGAACTTGTTTAAAATCTCCATCGCCTCCAGAACCAGAGGCCACTTGGTGCTTCTCTCCGGTGGACCCCTCACTGACCCGAGCATGTACTTAAAGCCGCCCTAGAAATACGTAGGGTGGGAGACATCCTGCTTGGGAGCATAGGCAAGAAGTGGCTACTCTTCAGGAGTTTGTTCCTCAAATAAGTAGGCCGTGAAGGACCCTAGAGCTCACTGCACTGGGTTGCATGCCCATAAGGTAAATAGGATGTGGTGATTTCATCCATGGTGAGCAGAGGCCTGGCACATGGCGAGGAGACCACTCTACACTACTTGCTTGCTTTAAAATTGTGTATGGGAAGGTCACGCATGGTGACACACACCTTTAATCTCAGCACTTAGGAGACAAAGGCAGGTGGATCTCTGAGTTCTAGGCCAGCCTGGTTTATAGAGCAAGTTCCAAGACAACCAGGTAACACAGAGAAACCTTGTCTTGAAAAACAAACAAAAAAAAGTGTTAATTTATTGTGTCCATAACTCACGTGTTAGAGCTGGTAACAGAAGAGACGGAGCAGTCAGACCAGTGGTGTAGTTGCTGGGCCTGGCTGTTTGCTTCTGCATCCATGTTGGATCTCCTTTTTTTGCCTTGCCTTCCTGCTCCTGACGATCATGGAACCAGGCTAGCATTTCTGAGCAGTGCCTATTGGCAGCATGCGTGTGTCATGAGATGAGGCCTTCGGAGTGATGAGGAAGAGAAAGGGTGGAGAGCAGTATGAAGTCTCTGCTTGTCTGAGTCAAACTGACAGGAACCCACCGACTTGAGTAAGGTAGCTCGGCAGACCCAAGTCTGCCAAGCTACTACAGTCCCTACAGCTTGAAAAAGTATATTCCATTTCTGCTGGTGTTGGTGGAACTTCTGCCAGCCCTTTCCCTGTATCCTGTCCGACAGTGATATTTCCCACTCCTCTCACTGGGCTTCCTCAGGAAACCCAATTTCTAAGTTTCATGAGGCTTCATAATAGCCTCTTACCTGGGCCAGTCCTGGCCCATTAATGTGTGCAGATGCCTTGGAAGCAAATGCTTCTGACTCCTAGTGGGGAGTGACTTGACCCTGGAAGGCCTGACCCTGCACTCCGGTCTTCTTGCAGAGGGGTCGAGCTGAAGCCACAATTCCAGTGTCCCCTCTGGGTCACCCCAGCACCTGCTGCTTTGTTACTTGTGTAGTGTTTGATTTCAAAGTGTATGATGGTCACCCCTGCTGAAGGTCTGAATTATGGGTCATTTCAGTGTTTGTAAGCGGTGCATTCGCAAGATGGACCACCACTGTCCTTGGGTCAACAACTGTGTCGGCGAGAACAACCAGAAGTACTTTGTCCTGTTCACAGTGAGTTAGCATCTGAACCCTGCCTCCAGGAGGCGGGGCTCAGCACTCCCAGCAGCCTCCAGGAGGCGGGGCCTAGCACTCTCAGCAGCCTCCAGGAGGCGGGGCTCAGCACTCCCAGCAGCCTCCAGGAGGCGGGGCTCAGCACTCTCAGCAGCCTCCAGGAGGCGGGGCTCAGCACTCCCAGCAGCCTCCAGGAGGCGGGGCTCAGCGCTTCCAGCAGCCTCCAGGAGGCGGGGCTCAGCACTCCCAGCAGCCTCCAGGAGGCGGGGCTCAGCACTCTCAGCAGCCTCCAGGAGGCGGGGCTCAGCACTCCCAGCAGCCTCCAGGAGGCGGGGCCTAGCACTCTCAGCAGCCTCCAGGAGGCGGGGCTCAGCACTCCCAGCAGCCTCCAGGAGGCGGGGCTCAGCACTCTCAGCAGCCTCCAGGAGGCGGGGCTCAGCACTCTCAGCAGCCTCCAGGAGGCGGGGCTCAGCGCTCTCAGCAGCCTCCAGGAGGCGGGGCTCAGCACTCTCAGCAGCCTCCAGGAGGCGGGGCTCAGCGCTCTCAGCAGCCTCCAGGAGGCGGGGCTCAGCACTCTCAGCAGCCTCCAGGAGGCGGGGCTCAGCACTCCAGCAGCCTCCAGGAGGCGGGGCTCAGCACTCTCAGCAGCCTCCAGGAGGCGGGGCTCAGCACTCTCAGCAGCCTCCAGGAGGCGGGGCTCAGCACTCTCAGCAGCCTCCAGGAGGCGGGGCCTAGCACTCTCAGCAGCCTCCAGGAGGCGGGGCTCAGCACTCCCAGCAGCCTCCAGGAGGCGGGGCTCAGCGCTCTCAGCAGCCTCCAGGAGGCGGGGCTCAGCACTCTCAGCAGCCTCCAGGAGGCGGGGCTCAGCAGCCTCCAGGAGGCGGGGCTCAGCACTCTCAGCAGCCTCCAGGAGGCGGGGCTCAGCACTCTCAGCAGCCTCCCCTGCTGTAGACAACACTGCCCACTGTGTGGCTCTCTGCCTCAACCAACGTCCTTCACTTTCTATGCATGTAGAAAGCTGATTTGTTTGACTAGCTGGAGGCAAGTGCTATGTTCTGGGTACCACTCAGAACTAGGCCCACATAACTAGGGAAGGCAGTGCTGCCAGTGGCCTCAAACTTTGAGCTAGTAGTAGATGGAGGATAGTTGTCACGCTGACCTTATAAGTTAGAAGCAGCAGCAGGTTTTATGTGCCCCACACAGCCTGAGTCATGCCCGTGTTTAGGCTGTGCGTCTGTTCTTGTTCCACGTATTCCCAGAGAACAGCTAACATCCTACTCAAAACAAGAAGTAGGGGTCTGTGGACTGGAGGCGTCGTAGGCCCCTTTCTGGCCTCCGCCTAGCAGAGTATTCATGTAGAACATGTTCTGAGTAGCTGCCGAGGAGGCTGCATCGTTAGGAGACTCCCAGCAATGGCTCAGCGCTGCTTTCCTGTTTCAGATGTACATAGCTCTCATTTCCTTGCACGCCCTCATCATGGTGGGATTCCACTTCCTGCATTGCTTTGAAGAAGACTGGACAAGTAAGTATTGCCAGGGTTCCAGGGTTTCTCTCCCTTCTGTAGAGAGGTATAGGACGTGAGTGGCCTGGGGCCCTTCGCAGCACCAGCCCAGCCTTGCTTCATGGCATCTCCTGAAACCCTCCAGACTGAGCAGGCCCTAAGAGGCACTAGCCTTTTTTTTATGACAAGAAACCTACCCTTCAGTTTAGACAAGCAACTTACTAAGTAGGACAGGATCAAACTGAGCATGTCTCGAGAGAATAGGCCCCAAGTCAGCAGAGGCCAGGATCCTGAGAAGGGCAGCGGGAGAGAGGGAGGGAGCGTTGAGTCTTGGTCTGCAAGGCACTTGTTTTACTCTTTTTCACTGCTGGGGATGGAGCCCAGGGCTACACTAGGCAAGCTCTCCTCCCCCAAACCACACCCTAGCTCTAAACAGGACTCGGCAATCAAGGTCATTTTACCCCAGTCTCCCAGAGATCCATTTTTAACTTTTTGCCTAGGGCATAAAGGTTTTTAACTTTGTATGGGTTTGTGTGTGTGTGTGTGTGTGTGTGTGTGTGTGTGTGTGTGTGAGAGAGAGAGGAGTAGTAGTAGTAGTAGTAGTAGTAGTAGTAGTAGTTTTCAGATTGCTTGTCTTGGTAATACTAACTTAGATTAAGATCATAGACCATGTCTCCCTACTTCACAAGTATTCCATTTAAATTTGCAGATTTAAAACAGGGGTGGGAAAGCAAAAATTAAAAAGCAGCCACATGCGGGGCTAGAACTTTCACACTGGGTGTCCTGACCAGGGACCCCCTTTCCAGTTCTGAGAGGAGAGCAGGGACAAGCAGGATGCCATCTGCACAAGTGACTGAGTCCAGCCAGTTCTTGCTCGCTTGGTGAGCATTCTGAAAGTACATGTATTTGGTGAGGCCCCGGCAATCCAGGTCAATTCTGATGTGGCCTTGGCAACTCGATATAGGATGTCCAATGAGGTCATCGCATCATCACAAACCTCCCTCCTGTGTCAGGTTAACTGTGGGCGATGATAGCGTAATGACGACTGTCACAGCGTGCTTTGTGGTCATGCTGACAGGGCTGTTGGAGCCCGCTAGGAGCTAAGAAATGTGCAGAGTGTATTTTAAGCAATGCAGACCCTATAAGCCCCAGAATAGGAGAATGCTCCTTATTTATAGATGATAAAAATCTGGGTTCAGAGTATGAGCATAATTCCAAGATCTTTTACCTGAAAGAGAGCCTAAAGTTCAAGCCTTGGTGTCAAGCAGGCATTCAAACTTCGCTGCCTCTGATGCCTAGGGTCCTCCCAGCCAGATTCCTGATGGAGAGAATGGGGTCCAGACACCCATTCCAGAATAGACTTTGTACAAGAGGCTCAAGGAACTGTGCCCCAGGATAGGGCTTGGAGTTAACATTCAAATAAGAGTTGGGGAGCTCTACATTCCTTGAGCCTTGATCCATTCCTATTGGAAATTCTCAAGACCTGGTGAAAGAAGGGAGGGAGTGGAGAGCCTCTCTGGCTCGGCCCCTAGTAACAGGGCAGCTGACAAGGATGTGACCTCTATCTTGTGAGTGAACATAAGCATGCTCACACACACATACAGAGAAAATACACTGCATATCACACAGCTGACGTGAGGTATATAGATGTTCTGTTATCACTTCTTATCCATATCCCTGTACTGAAGGGAAAGTAAGTCTCAGGATGCCCATGCTTCTTGCCCAGAGATCTGCAGTCAGGCATCATTCCAAGATTGGTTGAATGGCTGCCTGGAACCTAAAGTTGGTTTAGTGGGAGAGACAGGTGTCAGGTAAGGAAAGAAAGGGGTAATCCCAATTCCACATGGAAGGGATGGGAAAGACAGGCTAGGGCAGAATGTTAGGGTGATCATAGCTGGAGCTTGTGGTCAGGCTCTTATCCCTCACTCATGTCTGACAGACTTAGAGCCCTGCTTCTTCCCAGCACCCTTGACTACCCAGGGTCAGCCAGGTAACCTTGGCTGTAATCATCCACAGCCAGTTCCTCTGGGTGGTGGGTTGTTAAGACCACGTTCTGCCCAGGTAGGCATCAGGAAGAGAATTTACCAGTTCCAGTGAATATGGCACAGGCATCAGGCTCACAAGTGGTAGACATGCACGTGGAGGCAGAACCCAACACACATAAAAATAAAATAAGAAGAGAATTCATGTGGAGGTGTAGGTTCCAGGGAAGCAGATAAGAGGAGGGCGTGTCAGATGCGATGCCAGCCTCCCTGACACACAGTGATTGGTGTCACTCCTATTCTTTCCCACATCCCCTCCTAGATAGTCAAGATTCATGCAGCCTCCTCAACAGAGGAAGCAGAGAGACCCCACGAGCCAAACGGAGCGACCCGCACATCACCAGAGCTGACGCTACGCAAGGCAAAGCGCATGTGTGGCCCAGTGCTCCTCCCTGTTCACACACTGTCTCCCTCAGAGCCTTAGAGTGCTGTGCGTTTGAGTTAGGCCCTGTTCACTGCTCAGAACACACTTGCAGTCACACATCACTGCTTTACAGTGGAAGGGTGAGCAATGCCTAGAGCCAGCCCAACCATGAACAGACTGACCGTCTCAGTTACATAGGTGTCCCTGGCAAGAAGGGCCATTTCAATCACTGGTCAGACCACTCCTTGGCAGATGGTCCCCTTTCAAGTCCCCAAACTACCAGGTACTCCTCTGGACCTCTCCTAGTCTCTCCCCTGGGACGCCGAGGAAGCATGGGGTGGCTGAGCTAGGGGCAGCTTGGGGGTGAGGATACCTCTCCAGGAAAGATCTGGCCAGGCCAGGCTTGGGCCTCTGAGCCTGCATCCTTCGTTCTCTAGGGTCTCCTGAGGTGTCATGAGGCCTAATAGACTTCTTCCAAGCTGGCCTCTGTGGGGCCTGAGGGTGATGAGCTGAGGTGTACTAGTTAGGGAAGAGGAATCCAACAGCCCAAGCCGTTGAGGGAGTAAGCGGGGGACGGGAGCTTGGTGGGGTGAGGCAGGGAGCCGTGCAGCCGGTACAGTCCCCATGCTGCTTTCCTTGCAGAGTGCAGCTCCTTCTCGCCGCCCACCACTGTCATCCTGCTCATCCTGCTGTGTTTCGAGGCCCTGCTCTTCCTCATTTTCACATCAGTGATGTTTGGGACCCAAGTGCACTCCATCTGCACAGATGAGACGGTAAGCAAGGCGCCCACTCCTCTAACCTTGGCTTTGGGGACCTGGTTACCTGTCAGTCCTGAGGGCTCAGTGCCTTCTGTTCTAGTGACCTGGTCCTGTGTGCATACAGGATGTATGTATCGCCTAGTTGCATGGGAATGGCCCTGCCTGCCTGCAGCCTTAGGCAGAGGTTGCCTTACCACAAGCCCCTCTTTATTATACACCCTACCCTGTCAGGAGTTCTGCCCGGCTCTTGTCCTTCCCAGCAGGGCTTCCTTCCAGACGTCAGCTTCTAGAACTGACATGACTGGATCCAGGAGACATCTGCTTTGAGCCTCCAGGACAGCACATTCTGGTCCTTAATCGTCCCGTTGTCTTGTCTTCTCGCCCACTCACATATCCTACAGCCAATCTCTGGCCTTCCAAAGAGACCCAGAAGTCTTGAAGTGGTTGTGATGTGACATTTCTTGACGTTTGTGCTTTGGGTTCTAGAAGATGGGGTGGGCAGCACTTTGTCTTGAATGTGAAAAAAATCATGGGGACCCAGATTCAACCTCTTGCTTGCTCCTGGCTGTATGAGTGCTGCCCACCCACCTTCCCAGGGAGAGCTCAGTGTGGTCCGTGCTCTTGGATGGAGGGTAGCTTCTCCTGTGGCTTTAGGTGCTCCCGCCCTGTGGGCCTAGAAGCAGAGAGGGGCAGTGCTACCCACTGCCAGAGTGCCAGGAGTTCTAGGTGGTTCCCAGAGCTTTTGACATCTTTTAGCCACTCATGTCATTGCAGAAGGTTTGGAGTCTGTGCAGCCGTATATCAAATCAAACAGTAAATGCAACCGGCTGCTCTGCAGAAGACCTAAAGAGAGCGCCAGTGTGACTGTCAGGCCCTGTCCACGTGGAAAGCACTTCTAGGCCCCCAGAGCATGTTCTGGGGGCGGTAGATAAACTGAGTCTGTTCTAGTTGTTCTTCCTTATCAAGATTGTCCCTAAACAGAACTGTGTTGCCTCTGATGATTGGGAGAGCACCGTCATCCTAACTGGCCCTCCCAGGCCCTAGGCTCTGAGAGGAGCATGGCTGCCCCCACCAGACTCAGCGGACAGACAGCCCTGCTCTCTGCTTCCTGGAGGAAAGAAAGCACACTCTTCCTAGCCCCATTTTTATTTTTGTTTTTGTTTTTCCTGAGACTTGACAGGGAAAATGGCACAAGCTGGAGAACTGCCTTGCTCTCCAAGCTCCTCTGGGAAGGAGCTCTGGGAAGACCCTCCTCACCTCCTCACCATGACTGAGGCTGCAAGCCACCCTCCCTCTAACCTGCACTAATTGGCTCTTCCTCTAGTGATTCCTCCTTATCAACTGCCTCTCGCTGTCTGTCTCAGCCTTGCCCTGTGTGTCTCCTCGGCCCCCGGGCTGGTGGGACAGTGACTGAGCGTCACTTCACCTGCTCCTTGGGTTTTGTTTTGTGTTTTTGTTTGTTTGTTTGTTTTTGTTTGTTTTGGGGGTTTTGGTTTTTGTTTTGTGTTTTTTTTGTTTTTTGGTTTTTTTTTTTTTGTCTGCAAAGTGGTCATCGTAGCTTCAGCTCTCCTATGCATCTTTACCATACCAACAGCCACCATTAGTTGTTAGAATTTCAATCTCATGCATCAAAGCCTTTGCATACATAGGTGCCTCGGAGCACCGCCTGACCCAGCGAGGACTCAGAACTACACAGTGTCAATCTCGTTGGCAGCAGTGGCCCAGGTGCCTGCTGAGACAGCTCACCGTCCCTTCACCCTCAGGGCCTTGTTAAATGCATGCCCACCGGAAACTTCTTATGAGAGTCAGAAGAAAGCTTCGTGGTGCAGGGAGCTTTACAGCTTTGGAAAGGAAGTATTCGCTCTGGTTACCTGAGGCTGTGGACATTCCTCCCAAAACCGCAGAGGTAGAGCGCTTGACTGAAAGTGTGATTGTTTTTGTTTTCAGGGAATAGAACAATTGAAAAAGGAAGAGAGAAGATGGGCTAAAAAAACAAAGTGGATGAACATGAAAGCTGTGTTTGGCCACCCTTTCTCTCTGGGCTGGGCCAGCCCCTTTGCCACACCAGACCAGGGGAAGGCAGACCCGTACCAGTATGTGGTCTGAAGGACCCTGACCAGCATTGCCTCTCAGACCACATCATGGCACCTCCCATCCGCTCTCGTGAATGTTTAGGCCAAAACTCTTAAAACTTTTTTATGTCTTCAGAAAAATGGCTGAGCATTGCAGAGAAAAAAAAAAGTCCTCATGTTTTATTTTTTAAAAAAAAATCATCCTTTCAATTTTTTGATGACTGGAGCTGCTCTTTTCCCTTTTAAAATCACTTCTCTGGCCTCTGTTTCCTCTCTGCTGTCTGTCAGCATGACTAACGTCGAGGGTGCTGCTCAGGCCCTGCCCCTTCTACTAACTGAGTGCCCCTGATGCTGTGTGGATGAACTGGCCCAGTAGGAAAGCCAAGAGGGCCCTGACCTCCTCCTGCCACAGGGCAGCACTGGCGCCCACAGGACTCAGAACCTCCTCGAAGATGATGCTAAGCCCTTGAGGCCTAAAGATGGAAAGATTTGGCTGGAGCCTTCATAAGGGTCCTTGGTGCAGTGGGCAGTTTGCCTCAGTCTCAGACATCGATTGTCAGCCTTGTACTCAATGGGCATGGGTATGCAGAGTGACTTAAGGGAGGTGGGAGACGTAAAGCGGCCTTTGTATTCTGAATCAGCAATTATGTCGCTCTGGCTTTTGGGAAGACTACGAAAGAGATGTTCCCAGTTCAAAATGCCTTATACAATCACAAGAGGAAAAACAATTTCAGGCAAGCTACGACTACTTTCTACCCTAGTTCCCACCCTTTCCCAGCAAGATTTCAGTCATTTTGAGGGAAACAGACGTGCCTCCCACCTGTCAGGATCATCTCATTTTTAACCATGTCATGGGCATATATTTTCTGGAGAGTCCTCCAGATGTGCACAGACCTGTGTCTTACGTGCGTTTAGCCTGGGAAGTGGTTGTAGATGTTAGGTAACATTCTTAGCGTTGCCAGGTAGCCCCTGCTCACCTGCTTCTCAGCCTGCCACACAGACGAGCCTTCCCATCGGTAGGAACTAAGCACAGTCACCCAGGGAAGACCCGGCCTTGAGCTGGGGAAGAACCAGGGGATGTAGGAGGTGCCAGGAAGAGACTTGAACCTAAGGCCACGCGGAACCTGAGCACCAGCAAGTCCCCAAACCAGTGGGTTTTGAAGCAATCACCACAAAACTCCCTTGTTAGCTTTTGCTGGGGTGGGGGTGGGGATAAGGTTTTTTCATTCTAGTTGTGGGTAGGAAGAGAGTTCACGTAGCCCTGTGGTTTTCAGAAGTCAGTGGGACGGACGACATTCTGCCTCCTGTCAGTGCTTCCACATGGAGACAACGCAATAAACCTTCTCCAAACCTGCTTCTGCTCTGCTCTCTCCCCACGGCCGTGCAGAGGCCGTGCAGGCGGTGTCAGCTGCAGGCTGCTCTTAAAGGCTGTGGATGGCCTTTCTGCATGTGGTGGGGGGAGGGTGCTCTGTGGCTCCAAGAGGTCACTCTTTCTGGAGTCTAGGGCCAGAGCCTGCCCAGCAGTGCTTGCTAGGTGCTACTCGGGGGTTCTTGTTGATGGTATCTAGTGATTACAGATGAGACAACCCTGAGGAATTGACCGCCTCCCCTACCTCAGTAGGCTTTGATTTGCCTTCGCTGTGCGGTTTAGGCTGAGATCCTGGGTGTGTGTGTGTGTGTAATTTTACACATAACTTTATATATTGACATATATAGGTTATTTTAGATGAAGTTCATAGCATTTGTTCTCCAGGTGCCTTTGAAACTTTATCTATCTCTTGGTTTATATGAAAGAGGCGGGGCCTGTTCCAGGTTCACCAGGTTAGAAGGGTCCAGCCTTGCTCGAATACTCAGGATAGACCTGCTGTGGCAATGAGCAGCTACACTGCGTACTGCAGCTCTGCTCCTCTTGTCACCATTTTCTCTCTCGTACACACGCGCACGCGCGCGCACACACACACACACACACAGTCTTTTCCCCTCAAGCTCAAGACTGGAACTAAGGAACTAGCCTTTAAGGGCATTTTGTGAACGCTCGTAGCTTTCCCCATGGGGTTTCTGAGGAATCCGCAGATGACACTGCAGGAATTTGAATCCTGAAATTAAAGCTCATGCCAAACAGGCATGAGCCCAGCTCACTGCCTGGGTCCCATGCAGTCTCCCTCTGCATTATTACAAGCCAAAGGCTGCTAAGTAGATGTCCTTAATGCTCAAACTACAGCCAAGGGGCCTCGAGACAGGACTACCCTAGGGTGACCCGTGAGCCCCATTTCATTTTCTCTGAAGCCAGGAGCACTTTTCTGCAAGCACAGTGACCAAGGCTGTGTGTCAACAAGTGACTCTGCCCTGAGTTTTCTGATCCCTTCAGATGGAGTGAAAGGTCTTTCTCTGTGGCCTACTGGAAAGAGCCTTTGTAGCCCATCTTCCAGAATGGTACCTAGAGAGTAGGAATAAAGAAGACATGGCCAGTAGGCTGGGTAATCCCACGTACTCGTCCATTTCTTCATGTCATATCTGCATATTTGCATGAGCTTGGTGACATGTGGACAGTAGAAATGTGTGCCCAGCCTTTCCTTAATACCATTTTGCCTTTGTAACACTTGGACCTGACAGGACTTACAGGGCTAAAGGGTCGCTAGCCTTTGCTCTTTCTGGCTCAGCCACTTTGCATCCTGATGAGAGAAATCTTCCAAATAAGGCAAACTCCCAAGTGCTTATTAAGGCATTCCCATGCAAGACTGGTACCGCAGACACCCCACTCTAGGAGGATGGCCTTACACCCTCCATGCAAGACTGGTACTGCAGACACCCCGCTCTAGGAGGATGGCCTTACACTCTCCATCCAAGACTGGTACCGCAGACACCCCACTCTAGGAGGATGGCCTTACACTCTCCATCCAGACTGGTACTGCAGACACCCCGCTCTAGGAGGATGGCCTTACACTCTCCATCCAAGACTGGTACTGCAGACACCCCACTCTAGGAGGATGGATGGCCTTACACTCTCCATCCAGACTGGTACCGCAGACACCCCACTCTAGGAGGATGACCTTA
The DNA here is from genome assembly GCA_036184795.1 of Tokudaia tokunoshimensis. Lineage (NCBI taxonomy): Eukaryota > Metazoa > Chordata > Mammalia > Rodentia > Muridae > Tokudaia > Tokudaia tokunoshimensis. The sequence continues at coordinate 123,548,787 of BTHU01000008.1, read as the reverse complement.
CACTCTCCATCCAGACTGGTACTGCAGACACCCCGCTCTAGGAGGATGGCCTTACACTCTCCATCCAGACTGGTGCTGCAGACACCCCGCTCTAGGAGGATGGCCTTACACTCTCCATCCAGACTGGTACCGCAGACACCCCACTCTAGGAGGATGACCTTACACTCTCCATCCAAGACTGGTACTGCAGACACCCCGTGCTAGGAGGATGGCCTTACACTCTCCATCCAAGACTGGCACTGCAGACACCCCGCTCTAGGAGGATGGCCTTACACTCTCCATCCAGACTGGTACTGCAGACACCCCACTCTAGGAGGATGGCCTTACACTCTCCATCCAGACTGGTACTGCAGACACCCCGCTCTAGGAGGATGGCCTTACACTCTCCATCCAGACTGGTACTGCAGACACCCCACTCTAGGAGGATGGCCTTACACTCTCCAGACTGGTACCGCAGACACCCCGCTCTAGGAGGATGGCCTTACACTCTCCATCCAGACTGGTACTGCAGACACCCCGCTCTAGGAGGATGGCCTTACACTCTCCATCCAGACTGGTACTGCAGACACCCCACTCTAGGAGGATGGCCTTACACTCTCCATCCAGACTGGTACTGCAGACACCCCGTGCTAGGAGGATGGCCTTACACTCTCCATCCAAGACTGGCACTGCAGACACCCCGCTCTAGGAGGATGGCCTTACACTCTCCATCCAGACTGGTACTGCAGACACCCCACTCTAGGAGGATGGCCTTACACTCTCCATCCAAGACTGGCACTGCAGACACCCCGCTCTAGGAGGATGGCCTTACACTCTCCATCCAGACTGGTACTGCAGACACCCCACTCTAGGAGGATGGCCTTACACTCTCCATCCAGACTGGTACTGCAGACACCCCGCTCTAGGAGGATGGCCTTACACTCTCCATCCAGACTGGTACTGCAGACACCCCACTCTAGGAGGATGGCCTTACACTCTCCAGACTGGTACCGCAGACACCCCGCTCTAGGAGGATGGCCTTACACTCTCCATCCAGACTGGTACTGCAGACACCCCGCTCTAGGAGGATGGCCTTACACTCTCCATCCAGACTGGTACCGCAGACACCCCGCTCTAGGAGGATGGCCTTACACTCTCCATCCAGACTGGTACCGCAGACACCCCACTCTAGGAGGATGACCTTACACTCTCCATCCAAGACTGGTACCGCAGACACCCCGCTCTAGGAGGATGGCCTTACACTCTCCATCTAGACTGGTACCGCAGACACCCCGCTCTAGGAGGATGACCTTACACTCTCCATCCAAGACTGGTACCGCAGACACCCCGCTCTAGGAGGATGGCCTTACACTCTCCATCCAGACTGGTACCGCAGACACCCCACTCTAGGAGGATGGCCTTACACTCTCCAGACTGGTACCGCAGACACCCCGCTCTAGGAGGATGGCCTTACACTCTCCAGACTGGTACCGCAGACACCCCGCTCTAGGAGGATGACCTTACACTCTCCTTCCAGACTGGTACCGCAGACACCCCACTCTAGGAGGATGACCTTACACTCTCCATCCAGACTGGTACCGCAGACACCCCACTCTAGGAGGATGGCCTTACACTCTCCATCCAGACTAAGAAGTTCTCAATTTCTCTTCCTTCCAAATGGAATATGCCAGTTCCAAAGGGAGAACTAGCCAAGGACACAAGCAGTTCCAGCAAAAAAAAGGAGGACTGGTGCTTTTTTGCACAGTGCTAAGGGTCAAGCTCAGGGCCTCAGAATGTATAGGGATGGGGCTTCAGGTTAACCCTGGTGCTGCTGGCGGTGGGTGCAGCAGCCTAGTTCCTGGGATGTGGTATCCGAGGCCAGCATGCTCCCACAGATGAACCACTGACCCCTTCCACTCTGTTATCTGCAGCCTCTCTTTAAATATGTCAATTGAGTTTATCTTGACCAACGGCACGTTCACTGAATTGCCAGCAAGACAAGGGTAGCACCAACCTTCCTAAGGGTGGGCTCCAGTGAGTTCACCAGACCCAGTGTCTGAGCAACCCAACCACTGGCAGTGTTGTGGTCTTCATTTTCCACCGTAGCTTCACTGACTCTTCATCTGAAGCCAAGTGTGGAAGCGCACATGTGCAAACCCAGCGAGTTGGGAAGTGAAGGCAAGCGGGTCGGTTCAAGGTCATGCTTTGCCATACAGAGAGCTCAGGATTACATGAGACCCTATCTCAAAAAACAAAGACATCATAAAGAGCCAGGTACACGTGTCTGTAGTCCCAACACACTCAGGAAGTTAGGGCCAGAATATGGCTTGAGTTCAGGAGTTCAAGACCAGCCTAGGCAGCACAGTGAGACCCTATTTCAAAAAGAGAAAAGGAAAGAAGCCACCGAGCGGCATGTTCTCTCACACCTGGCCCATCACCTCCTTTCTCCCTCTTCTTTCCCATGGACAAATGAAAGCAGAGACCGATGGCCGGTGCTTCTAGGACAGCTTGCTAGAAACCCTCCGGGGGAAGGCGCCACTAGCCCTCCTGTGGAGAAAGGACACCTGGAATTCTTCAGCTGGGGTGATGGAGTTTAGTGGCAGTACTTGTGTGTGTTCCAACCCCTGCTTGACCATTTAACTGCCAAAGTATGACCTTGGACAGGCTCCCTAAGCCTTAGTTGGTCTCTGTAAAACATGGTCACCCACTCTCATGGAAGCACTGGATAAAAATGGAAGGTAGAGTGGTGTGGGCTTTGGTTTCTGTGTGTGTGACAGCTGCACAGGAACTGCGATTTCCCAGTCCGGGTCACCAGTGCCTGCCTCTACCTCTGCCCTTGCCCCCTGAGTGCTGGGATTAAAAACGTGCACCACCCTACCCAGCAAAAAACCCTTTTTAAAAATACATTACCTGCTGAATGATGCTTCAAAGTGTTCTGGTTGTGAGTATGCGTATGTTCTGGACTGCAACGGGAAGATGTTTCGTACCGTGGGCTACAGAAGAAGGATGTGGGGCTGCTCTGAAGAGAGCTGGCATCGTCTGGCCAGCTCTACACAGCTTGCTGTAGGGATGCTGGCCAACTTATCTGCTGGCACTGGGGTCCTATTCCAGGAGACTCATAAGCCCTGAACTGATGCTTGGGGTCTCTGCCACCCTTGGGAGTCTTAGGCCTCACACGTTCATGCTGGGGTGTTGGTGAAAGGTTCACAGGTCAGACTCCACAGGGCGTTCAGGTGAGGCCGAGGCCCGCTCCCTGAGTCAGTCACTGTCCGCTTGAGTCAGACACGGCTCATACCTGTGAACCTCAGGCTGCAGGATTTTGTCTCCTGGACACCTTTAAGTCTACAACTCTTAGGAAAAGAAGCCCTGGGGTCTGATTTATGCATCAGTCTACTGAGAATGTGTTCTTTCCATGCTCAAAGCTGACACTCCTGATGTCTATATATGTAGCTGCTAAGGAATGTCAGCACACAGGCCAGTTGATCCTAACCCCCCACTCTACAGTGGTAATCCTGGGCTTGCTCTGCCCCTGCGCCTGACTCGGACCCACAGAGTGAGTGAGGCTTTGTCAGAGAATGGAGAGATAAAAAGCACTTGTCCTGTTTCACCGTAACCTTCTAACCAAGCTTGGGCTGCTGCCTCAGCCTCTCGGGACCTTAGCACTGACTGCGGAGGGCAGCATCTGCCTGTGTGCATGACTTGCAGGGGCTATTAAAACTCGGGTCTCACCTGATTCTTGTTCTCATTATAAAACTAATGCTTGCTCCCTGGTGAAAACATGAAAGGTGGACAAGTCCACAGAAATACACAGCATCTGTAACAGTAACCACTCCATGGGGGTGTCCTGTGCAAAATGCTTCTTATGGTAGGACACAAGTTGCAGGATGTCTCATCGCCACACTGTTGCGATTTATAGAACGGGTTACATAGTCTGCACATTCCAGCTCTGACTGTCCATTATAACTCAGTGTCAATTCTGTCCTGGGTTCTTTTCATGTTTGACCTTCTCATTGTGAAATAAGTTCAGACTTACAAAAACCAGCAAAATTGTGTACATCTTGTGAATGACATTCAGTGTTACCAAAGATAAACATCTTACCACCACAACAAATTCCTTTCTCTTTTCAGAAAGTAATTTGAAAAGAAAAAGGAGGGGGATAGGGGAAACTTGCAGCCTGCATGGTGGCACACACCTGTAGTCCTAGCTGTTGAAGAGACTCGGGTGGGAAGATGATGTGAGCCTCAGAGTCTGAGGCCAGCTTGAACTATGCAGCAGACTGAAACCGTTTTCTCTTTAAGAACAAAACTCTTGAACCTTACAGTCCTCTCCCTTGGGAGAATTCCCCTGCTTGCCTTTGGTCTTCAGGGAAACTCCATTCTACTCCTTGTCTCTTTACCCCATTTCTATCAGTTCCTCAGTCTTAAATTTGTCATGACCTAGACTTTTTTTAAGTTGAGGATAAATTCATATAATGTAATACAAATCATTTAAGTGTATAGTTGGTTCTAAGACACTTATCAAATTCAGAATAAACCACCTCTGTCTGGTTCCAAAACTGTTCCCCCACAGACCGTGGCCCTGGTGAAAACTGTAGGTCAGTGACTCTGTCTGCTGCTCTTGTGTTCGGGTTGGGCTGTGGTTTGGGGCAGGAGGGGCACTGGCGGGTTACATTTATGGTTCCCTGCCACTGGGGACACTTGCCGCTGGTCCACGTGAGTCTTGGTGGTTCTGACCTTGATGGTTGTGTTAAGTCCGTCCCGGGACGTTTCCCTGCCGTAAAGTGATCACTGGTTCCTCCCGTTGTTGATGTCTCATGAAGAGACCAGATGATTGTTGTTTTTTGGTTTTGCATGTTTGATTTAAGACAGGATCTCTTTCCCCGGCTGTCCCGGAACTCACAGTGAGCCACCTGACTCTTCCTCCACGCCCAGCTAAGGTCAGATTCTTTAACTGATAGCTTTTACAGAAGTCAAGTCCCTGGGAAGAGTTCTGGAGTATTGGTATAGGGTATGGTCAGATCAGTCTGTGTGCCTGCCTCTGCGTACAAAAAGGATATGCCATATTCCAGTTACAGGAGAAAATTGCATGGAAAAAAGAGAATTAGGACCATAGAAGTCTTCCTTGGGGGAAGAGGGTCTTGAGTCATGAGTGCATTGATATCTGTCTGGGAGACTCAGACAATTCCCTTAGCTTCCAGAAGAGGTGGAGAGAGCAGAGGCCTGCCTGGGGCTCAGAGCCTTCGTAAGGATGATATGAATCTGGAGATCTGATCTGTCTGTATCTATAACTGTTTGGGGCTTTTTCCTACCCATCACCCCCTTTCTGTGGCCTGGGGGCCGGTCAGAGCCAGCACCCACAGCAGGTGAGTGGTCAGCTTGGGAGAGGCCATGGGGAATGTCCACTGCATGAACAGGTCTAACACCAAACCTCACAACCCACAGTGGCCTGTGCACCGTCTGGTGCCCGCTGCATGTGGCATCTTTGCTTCCCCTCGCATGTTTGTGTCCTGTGCTGTGTCCTCACTCCTCAACCTTACCCATGCCAAGCTTGCTGGACCTTCTGTGGGCAAGGGGCCCCTTTCTTAGTGGTTTCATAGGTGATAGTCTAACCCATGCCTACAGAAGCCAAGATATCCTTGGCCATTGGGTATCTGGTCCCTGGCCAGTAGCAGACCGCTGCCTTTTTAAGAAGGGGTCCGGGGGTGACAGGCAAGTCCGGTGCCAGGCCTGCTTACTCTGCTTCACAGTTTCTGCTCTGCCCTGCAGCCCTAAGGGGGTTCAAGAGTTGCCTGGGCCACAGCAAGCTGTGCCGTCCAAATCGGACTTCCCATCCCCTGCTCTGCCAAGGCAAAGGGTGTGTTCGTGCAGTACGCTGACCTTCTGCCCCATTCTCCTTCAGGGCATTGAACGCCTCCAACGAAAAAAACAGCCCAGGAAGCAGTCTGGCAGCTGGAAGTCGGTCCAGGAGGCTTTTGGTGGGGACTTTTCCCTGAACTGGTTCAACCCTTTCACCAGACCTTGTCAACCAGAGATACCCATTGACAAGGGCTTGGTACGGCAAGTGTCATCTCTGTCAGACATGGACAACATGGAAACAGCTGAGAGTCGATTGGAGGAGACAAAGGACAGGGGCTCTGTGGAGGTGCTGGATGAATGAGGCCGTGGAGCATAAGACCAACGGTGGTGGCTACCCGGAGGAGTGTTGCCATCTCTGTCACCCCACCCTTTTTTTCCGTTAGGATTGGGGTGGGCAGATAGGAAGGGCAATAGAGGGTACAGGAGAGTAGGGACTTCCTCTGAGTTCCTCTTAGCAGGATGTGCCAAAAGTGACGGTCATTAACAATTCTCCAGTCCTGGAAGGGTGCCTATTCTCTATCCAGCAAGGGAAATGGTGACCAGGATGTCGGGGGTGGGGGATCCACTTCTGCTTCTTGAGGGCTGTCTTGGGGCAGGAATACTCTAATGTCAAGGGAAGACCAGACTGGAAGACTAGAGAGACTCCAGCCATTTCCAGGAAAGGGATTCCTTGGCTGGTTACTGGGAATCAGCAGAAAGGAGGGGCTGCTGAGTCTGCCTTCAGGCTTGGGCTTGGTTGAAAGAGCACTCAACACACATGCATGCATGCATACACATGTACAGAGCCTACCAAATGGAAATGAGCCTGGGTCACGACAGTATCGCCATCCTATAGGTACTAGCCTCTTCCCTAAGGCAACAATGCAGCCAGCCTTTCTGTGGCCACACGCATGTATTGCCAGAAGAGCTATGTGAGGACATATATTGAACTCCTGGAAAAAGTCTAGTAAGACATAGGGACAGGTGCAACCAGAAATGGCCTCCTTTGCATTTTAGAGCAGCTCCCAAGATGGCGCCTCACAGAAAACTGCATTGCTAGACCTAGTGACGCATGCCTTATCCCCAACATTTAGAGCAGACAGCCAAACCTCTGTTACTTTGAGGAGAACCTGGTCCACATGGTTCTGGCTACATAGTGAAATCCTGTCTTAATAAATAACTGCATGTTGGCCAGGACATGCAGACTGCTAAACCAGGAAGACCCCAGGCACTGCTCTCCCAGGATGAGCTTGAACCTAGTCAGCTCACCAGAGCTTGAGGTATCTGGCTGTTACTGATAGCCTGGGCAGCCCCCTGCACTCCCCGGCCCATTGCAGTGGTTGCTGGAGGAGCAGCTTCTGCAGTCTAACCAGTTAGTCTCAAGGAGCACACGCAACTCACCAACTCACACCTTGAACCATCCCCCAGTGTTGCTGGCACTGACCCTGGCGGAGGATTGTATCACGTCTCTTCTAGCTCCAGGGGAAAGGACGTGAATCCCGGGCCTATGGAACCCGGTGATATGGGTCAGTCGAGGTACTGTCTCAGGATCCTGATAAAGGATAGCTGTGGGGAGCCACGTGGTGGTCTGATTCTTGGGCAGCATCCTAGGTCGTGCCACAGGGTGTCAGCAGGACTTCAGCATTAGCAACTGTGGCCTACTCCACCCCACTGCAAGTGCAGTTCCTCCAACCAGGTCTACTTTAACATTTATTAGCAATAACATGAGGAACCCAAGTTGACCCTAATCTTGGCACTATGTGGAGAGAGCTGTCCTCTGGCTGCAGGGGTCCCAACCCCAGACGGACCTGGATGACCTATGCGCTGGATGATAACCAGAGATTCCATACCAGGGAGAAAGCAGGGCTAGTGAGTGGGCCCCTAAGGAGCAGCAGTTAAAAGAAGGAAGGAGCTTTGGAGTCAGGATTTGTTAACTGATTGTCCTTGCACACTGAGGCTAAAACTAGTCTTCCTTGGGGACAGCTTGACCTGCAGCAGAGGAGCCTCCCAGCCCACAGCCATTTGTTTCCAGAGTACTAGAAAGGTTGAAGTGTGCGTTTCGCTCTTACAGTTTTAGGACTTCCACACTCCTCAGCAAACCCATTACCATGTCAGGCTTCAGCCGTATTTCTTCCGTGTCCAGGAGGTACTGGACAGCCAGGATCATGTACGTAGTAGTCTGTCCAGCCCTGGGCTGTGGGCCTTCACACCAGAACACATGGCGTTCTCTCCTGAGATTCTGATAAGAGGAGGCCCAGTGTTTCTGGGCCAGAGGCTGCGTGCACAGCTGTCTCTTGCTTTGAATAAAGTTCTTTGGTTTACCCCTGTGACTAGAGGCCCCTATTTTTTTAGTAGGAGATCCTAGCCCAAAACCTTGGACAGCATCCCTCCTTTCAGGTCTAGTGTGTAAAACAAGTGTCACACAGACACTAAGAGTGATTTCCTGGGGTTACTAACTGATCCTTCTTGGCCCCAGCATAGACAGAGGTCATTCCACAAGCATGTGCCCCAGCAGACACCTGCATGCCACAGAAGTGGGCATCTGGGCAAAAGGAGTCAGGACTTGGGGTTTTCTGATTTCGGGTAAATGAAGGAGAGACTGCAAGTTTTATATTAACACAAACTAAAGGTATTTGGGAAGAGGGAATCTCAGTTGAGAAAATGCCTCTGTAAGATTGGCCTTTACACAAATGTGTAGTGCATTTCCTTGATTGATGTAGGAGGGCCAGGTTCATTGTGAGTTGTGTTACCTCTGGGCTGGTAGTCCTGGATGCAGAAGAAATGTATGATGATGTATGAGGAGAAAGCGGTAAGCCGCCCTCCTCTGTGACCTCTGCACTAGCCCATGCCTCCAGGGCCCTGCCCTAACTTCCCTCAGAGATGGACTGTTATCTGTAAGTTAGATGCAATTAACCCTTTCCTCCCCGGGCTGCCTGCCGTCTTGGTGTTTTAGCACAGCAACAGAAACCCTAAGACAAGAATAGCCTTTGAATTCACAAAATACCCCTTACTCAATCTGCTCAGTATCTCTGGGATACCTGTCCACGTAGAATCATAGCCCTTGAGAGAGGCTGACCATCACGAAGAGGGCCCAGACCAAGGAGGTCAACACATTGGAGAGAGCCCCTGGATCCCTGAGGTTAATGAGCAGCTGGCATAAAGGAAAAATTAACTCGGGACTTAAAGTTGCCAGAGTTTAATTCAAAGCATAGTGATATGTGAGCAGACTCCAGAGAACAGGGCAGGATACCTTGCTTCTTCAGATGTTGTCCGTAGACTCTTACTCCCCCTCCCGAGGCCCATCCAGAGGAAGAGGGCCTCGCGCCAGCACGGGGCCTGCTTCTGAGAGGACAGAGCCTTGGGGTCAGAGCATGCAGTGCCTGGCCCAGCACCAGTTCCAGGATGCTTTCTACAGGACTTCCAGCACAGCCTCCAGGCACTCCTGGACTTGATAGAATCCATGGTCTAGATGGAAGATGCCTCCAGCACTTCTATATCTGAGCTCTGCATTTGGTTCTGAATCCAGATGACAATGGCATTGTCTTCTGAGACCATGATTCCTAAATATGTACTTTCGATGTCTGCCTATGTCATGTGCCCAGGCACCTGGCTCCCTGGAGCCTGTGTTACATTGGCCTCTGAGCTCTGTCTTTTGCTGGGCTGGCTTTTGAATCTGCCTTCACACGAGTAATCAAATTTAATCATCCCTGACCTGAAAGCTAAATGCAACTTAGGAAATGCTAACATGCCTAGCCAAGGCTCAGAGCCAATCAGGACTCCTGCCTCCATCTCCACGATATCAAATGGGCTACTTGGAGATCAGAACAATCTTCTCAGCATGAACCTCTTTCACTTGTCTGCAAATAAACTTGACAATGAATTTCCGGGGTCCCGTTTTCACTGGGATGCATTCCACTTTGAAATTGATGGACTTTCCAGGCGGCACTGACCTAGAAAATTCAAAGGCACACAGTCAGTCAAAGGAGCCACAGAGAGAAAATCCACATTGCATGAGGAACCAGGCAGACATCCGGTTCCAGTGTAACCCTTGGGAAGTCCCTGTGTTGCAGAGTCAGTGAGGCAGGGCTTCACCTGGAGTATGGCCACTTGTCTCAGCTGTAAGACAAGATGGCAGGCTGGAAAGGTTCCTATGCCAGTCACAAACCCTCCTGAGAGCCCTCAGGAGCGAGTTTCATGTTGAATCTGCAAGTGTTGTCTGACCCTAGTATTCAAGATGGTAGTACCTGAGAGTGTATTAGCTTCTGAGGTCCTGCCTCAATACTACTGAACTAAATGTAGTTTTGTTGTTGTTATTTGTTTATTTTGGGGGTTGTTTGGTTTGGTTTGGTTTTTTTGGGGGGAGGGGTGGACTTTTCAAGACAGGGTCTCTCTGGGTAGCCCTGGTTGTCCTAGACCTCACTCTGTAGACCAGGCTGGCCTCAAACTCTCAAAGGTTGCCCTGCCTCTGCCTCCAAAGTGCTGAGATTGAAAGTGTGCAGCACTTCCTTGGCAGAATCTGTTCTTTAACAGTGGTCATGGGGAGTTAGCCTATCTGTGGACGTTTAAGACACTTGTTCCAGAATAGCAGGAGTCTATTGGGATTTACTTGGAAGATCTAGACACCTGGTAAGAAGTGGGCCTGAGGAACAGAGCATTGAAGAAAACTCCCCTAGTGGATATGTTAACACACCAGAATCAATAGCGTCTGTCTAGTCCAGCAGACAGAAAACTGAGAAACACCCCTGTACAAAGGCAGCAAAGACTCCAACTAGGAATATGCCCCTTACAAAGAAGACGTGCAGATGCATGGGGACTTATCCCATGTTCCTGCATGCTGAGAAAAGCACTGTGATTTACTCTGAACATTTAAATGACACAAGATCACCTACAAAGACAAATGAAACAGCCTATTAGTCCAGAAACTGAGGTATATTTGGGGACTACCTGTATTATAGACAATGTTTCAGAATACTAGGTAAATGATAGGTTACTTGACAAAGTTGGGGCCCTGCACTATTCCACCCCAGAACTAAAGTTCACAGTAATCATTATACAACTAGAACCATAAATTTTAGGGAAAGTGTAGACTATTTCTGGTTTTGGGTTTTTTTTTTTTTTTTTTTTTTTTTTTTTTTTTTGGTTTTTCGAGACAGGGTTTCTCTGTGTAGCCCTGGCTGTCCTGGAACTCACTTTGTAGACCAGGCTGGCCTCGAACTCAGAAATCCACCTGCCTCTGCCTCCCAAGTGCTGGGATTAAAGGCGTGCGCCACCACCGCCCGGCGACTATTTCTGTATTCTTATAATGACATGAAATTCAGTATCCACAGAGAAGATTAAAATTTTAATGTGAGCTCCAGTGGCAAAGGCATCTTAGGGTTTTAAACAGTCTAGGCTGGGGTATAGTTCCATAGGAGGGCACTTGCCTTTCATGTACAAGGCCCTAGGCTCAACTTCCAGGGCAGCACCTTAAAACAAACTGTAGTGCCACCTATGGGAGCGCACGCCTTTAATCTCAGCACCCAGGAGGCAGAGGCAGGTGGGCCTCTGTGCTCAAGCCAGTCTGGTCTGTATGACAAGTTTTAAGCTAGTTAGGGCTATAGAGTGAGGATGTCTCAAATAATCCAACTCCTACAAGCAATTTACAATACAATATTCCTTACTGATTTAAGGCTGCGCTCAGGTTAATAAGAAAAGTAAATGACTCCCTAGGGGAAAAAAACAGGCAAAGGGAAGTACAAATAAATTACAGGAGTCAACAAGAAAACCTGAGCTGTAAGTAGAAACACAAATTGAGACAGGGATGTTTTGGCATTTCTGAAGAACAACCAACCAGACTGACAAGAAACAAAAGGACTATTGTTGGTGGAGTACTAACGAGTGTAACCTTTTCTGCAACCTGGCACCAGCAACTATGTGTCTACATTTTTACTATAACATCCTAGGAGTTTACATTTCAAAAGCATGGCACAGGTGTATGTTGGGAAAACTCACTCTTGTTCCCAGGATTTTGAGGTGCTGAGGCCCAGGCTTTCCACTGAGAACTTGATGTTAGTCAAAGGGATGGGCAGGGTGTTCTTGAAGGTGCAGTTGATGACGAGAGGCTGGTTGACCTTGCCTGTGCTCGGCATCTGTTGGAGTGGAGAAAAGACGAGAGTGACAGACTGAAGACGAGAGGTCAGAGGACAGGCTCCAGCAAGAAAGGTAATTCTTGGTCCTCTCTGTAAGCTTCTCAGTAGGTCTGTGCTCACTGGGAGGCTCTAGTGGGGAATGTGAGTTCCCTGTGCTTCTCTCTCAGAGTCCACATTTTGCACATGCTTACCTCTCTAGTTTTATCACACATGTTTTTAAGGAACTCAAGGTGTGTAATCTCACGGTAGCCAGAAGACCTCATGTGAACTACATTCTGATCTTACCCAGCAAGTCAGGACTCCCCCTTTTCCAAAGCTCAAGGGTTAAATAGTTGTTAGAGCCACCAAGCTACATTAAGGACACCAGCCTCACCTCACCCATGACCCAAAATACCAAGTTGCCTCACAGGACAGCCAAGAGAAACACATCCAAAAACAAGCTGTGTTCAATACTTGAAACCCTTACATGCTTCTGCCCTGACTGCCCTGGATGTACCCTCTTCCCCAGAGCCCCACCTTCCCTTCCCAGGGCACCCCAGGGCTCATGCCTTTGCCTGAACATTTCAGGTTTTGTCTCCTTCTGTAATTCTCCTTTAGGTACCTGAAGCACAGTCACCTGAGTATGTCCTGAGAAAGCTAGAGTGTCTGCCTCCGGGACACCTGAAACACCAACTAAACTTGTGTGATCTCAGGGACAAGTGTTCTCTGACACCCACAGATATCTGTGATGCCACCTGGAAGAGGGTGGGAGGGAGACCCCCCAGGAGAAGCTTTTTAACTTATTTTTTTCAGATGTCTTTTATTTGCATGAGTGTTTGGTTGCATGTATGTATATGCACCACATGCATGCTGGTGCTCACCAAAGTCAAAAGAAGGCATCAGATCCCCTCAAACTGGAGTTACAAGTGGCTGTGAATCATGATGTGGGTACTAGGAACTGAACCTGGTTCCTCTATAAGAAATACTCTTAACCTCCAGCCCCTCAAAAGAAATTCTTGATGATCAAGCTATGGTGGGTACAGTGGAACTGCTTCCAAGGAGAATGAGTCCTCTCTGCTTCACTGAGTGGGGACCAGGCCAGCACCCGGCCATGTCTAAGGAAAAGTCAGTGCCTCATGTCCTCAACCACTCTGCTGCAGAAATGTCAGAACATGGTCTCCAAAGGGGGCAATGTCCTAGACATTCCTATGGGAGGTACGCCTGCTGAGATGTAGACATCTTCGACAAACCCTACAACAGGCCAAGCTTCATCAGGGAAGGGCTCTAGGATGATGGTGTTTGATGGGTCATCAGATACATAATGAAAATATCTTGTACAAGCTGCCCTTGACTCCTGCATGAATGGGAGATACTAATCAGAGAGCCCAAGCGAATCTGGTACCAGCTCCCTCTCACCCCACATAGGCCATGGAAAGCCTTGCATGTCAACAGCATGTATCCCAAACTCTGATACACAAGAAGCTGAAGGCATGGATCTCTTTTGGCAAGAAGAACTGAATATCTGAGGAGGAGGATGGGAAGAGACCATTTACTGTGCCAACTGCATGCAACATTTCGTACTGTGCATAGGTATTCCTTGTTTTTAAAAGTTTAAATCCATTTAGACAAAAGTTGAGAAAAGAAAAACTGCTTGACAGATCACTTCTCAGAAATACCTGTATGGAAAAAAAAAAAAACGATGCGCCATTTTCCTTAGCAGTGCAATTGGCCCAAAATCAGTCAACCAAAGGAGACCACAAAAGCCCTGAGCTCCGCCCCTCTCCAAGATCAGGTTTCAGATAGGATCCCTTTCTCGACTGCCGGCAGCTCACCTCTACAGAGAAGGCAGAGTACAGGAAACACAGGGTCGTATCAGTGGCCACCTTGTCACCAGAATCCACAATTTCTGCAATGACGAACCCTTTAATGACCATCTCGTCATCAACCATGCCCAGTTTATAGATGTAGACGCTGGAATCCATGCTAAGAAACACCTCTGTTTCTGCAAAAGAATGGGAAGAAGGGAGAGATTAGCTCCGGGGATAAAGCTGCTTGGCCGCAGAGGAGTCCTGTTCTCTCTTTAGAGAGCTTGCACTCAGGGACCAAATGGATCGAGTCATTAACTGAGATCTCGAGACCCGTTCTGGGCTCCCACTCTCAGGATGGCCTGCTCATGTAGAGAGCAGCCACAGCCCACTGATGAGAAGGGGAACACCAAGTGAATCTCTTCTGTTACAGAGGCATTTCATGACACCGTTAGCACCTTCACTTGTGATTGTGTGCTAGACCCCCGACTCCTGGCCTGGTTTTCTTCTGTGCCTGGATTCATTGTCACCACCAAAATCTAAGTGCTTAATAAATGCTATGTCTGTTCTCACATAAAGAGTTAAAGTATGTGAGTGATCCACAGAGAAGAAAGAGACATCAGATGGTGGGCATCCTGGTCTCTTGGGGGCTCAAGGCCTCATTGCCCCTGCTTCTGATACCTTGGCCTTGGAGCTGCACAGTCTTCTGAATGACTCCCAGGTTGGTCTTCTTGTTGCCTGTGTATGTCTGTAGGTCAAGGGAGCATGAAATGTTGACATTCTGTGGAGAGGACGTTTTCCTTTTCAAAACTATGGTCAAATTGATAGGATAGCCTAGCTCCACAGAGTTCTCGAGGACCGATATCTGAAGAGTGTTGTTCAGTGGCCGAGAGTTGAGTTTGTCATCAGGATGTTTACCAGAGGCCTTCTCCATGGCCTTCCTCTCCTCTGGGCTGCCTGTAGAGACAGAATATTTTCTGAAGACACCCTTGGGGTCTGAGAGAGTCTTTCCATTGTTCTGGTCAGATTTTTTTTTTTTTTTTTTTTTTGTCAACAACACAAACCAAGGTCATCTGAGAAGAAAGGACTTCAATTGATAAAAGAATGCTAAAAATGCTGCCATTTGATTGGCCCAAAGACAAGTCTGTGAGGCATTTTCTTAATTAATGACTGATTTAGAAAGGCCTATTCCACTGTAAGTCTAACACCTCTGGGACCTGCGTTGTATAAGAAAAGTTGAGTAAGACATGAGGAGCAAGCCAGCAATGTTCCTCCATGACCTCTGCTTCAGTTCCTGCCGTGGCTTCCCGCAGTGGACTGCAGAATATGTAAGCCAAATAAACCCTCCTTTCCCAATTGCTTTTCATCATGATCTCTATCACAGCAATAGAAACCAAACTAAAACAGAAATTGGTACCAGGAGTTAGGTATTCCTGTAACAGACATGACCATGTTCTAGGGAGGATTATGGGAAGAATTTGGAACTTATGATCTGGGAAAGCTGTTCAATGTTCAAAACTCAGTGGGCTGGTCTGTGGGGACTTGGGAAACAAAAAAAAATGAGAGCAATGCAGACAATGAAGTTTTGAGGGAATTTTTGTTTTGTTTTGTTGAGGCAAGGTTTCTCTGCATAACCCTGGCTATTGGAATTCACTCTAGACCAGGCTGGCCTTAAACCCGGAGATCCACTGCCTCTGCCTCTCCAGTGCTGGGATTAAAGATGTGTGCCATCCCCGCCCTGGCTCATGAGGTTTCTCTGGAATCTTGAGAGTGCCCTAAAGAGTCTTTCAGAGCTATCTGTATGATACATTTGAATTAAGACTCTCTGGTGTCTGGTCAGCTGGAGCCAAAGAATCAGCTGTGCATTTCTCAAGAAGAGGCAGGCAGATCTCGGTGAGTTTGAAGCCAGTTTGGTCTACATACGAAGTCCTAGCCCAACCAGAGCTACACAGTAAGACCCTGTCTCAAAAAAAATCAGCTGATTACCAAGAAACTAGTACCACCAAAGTGAAACGTCCGTGAGACAATTGATGGCTGGTCAGGTAGAGATGAGAAATCAGCTGTGATTAAGAGACCAGCATTACCAAGGTAAAGTCTTTCCGGAGTATTTCCTCATTGTCAGCACACAGATTCTGAGGTCTAAAGGTTGCATCATGCTAGCAGCTGACCTTGGTAGTCTACATCCATAGAAACAAAACTAAGACACCCATTGACTAGTACTATGGGGGCGTCCAGGAGATAAGGTTTCACACTATGAGGCACCCAAAGCCCCATGCTGGGAACCTGTAATAAGTGGAAATGGCAACAGAAAACACACAGAGAGAGAGAGAGAGAGAGAGAGAGAGAGAGAGAGAGAGAGAGAGAGAACACCCCTGCTCCTACCTAAAAGCTGTGGAGATACTAGAAAGAGAGATTTCACCTTCAACCTGCCCAGGACTATTGAAATCATAATAGCCCACTGAGCCAGGCATGAAGACTTAGACCTCTAGTCCCAGCACCTGGGAAACCTGAGTCAGGAGGATTACCATGACTTCTAAGCCAACCTGGACTACATAGTGAGTTTCAAGCCATCTACAAAGTGAGACCTTATCTCAAAAAAAAACAAGAAGAGAGGCAGGAGGAACTCTTATCTCAAAAAACAGGAAGAAGGCATGAGGTAGTCCCATTCTCTCCCATCCTCCCAGACCCTCGGTCACCCTGAAAACAGGAAGGACTAGTCACAGTGAAGTCAGAAACCTCCCCATCTGGTGGTATGTGTGTTTGTGGCAGACTCACAACCTCACCACAAGGGCTTTATTGTCCTATGACTTTGATGACAGCTCCCTGGAAGTGTCTATTCACAGAGCTCACATTTACTTGACCAGACTCAGCTTACAACAAATGACATCTTTCCTGGTGTATTGGAAAAACAATTTTAAAACCCCAAAGAGAAAGCCAGGGAAGAACAAAGATAAAGCAAGTTGGGAGCTGTCTTCTTGAGGCTCTGTCCAAGTGAGGTTGGACACAGCTCCCGGGCCAAGGCAAGTTTATTTATTATCCCAGAGAGTCCCCTGCTGCCCAGGACACAGATGGGAGAAGAGTTCAGAGGTTATGAATGATGAATACAGGTTGCACAGAAGTGCTGCAGGGAATCAATGCACAAACACCCAGCAGAGAGAGGACACAGGGTCTGATCTCCAGACTGCCACAGAGCATCCAGCAAGCTTAGAGCTTTCAAGGAAAATCAGCTCCGTGGAAGCCTGATTTGGAACTTACTAGAGAAAAACTTCATCTATTTTAAATATAATCAGAGGGACAGATGGTTCAGCCGGTCAAGTCACTTACTACAAGTTTGGTGACCTGAGTTAAATCCCCAGGACCCATATGGTGGAAGGAAAGGGCTGACTCCCACAAGTTGTCCTCTGACCTCCATATGTACACTGTGATGTGCTCACCCACACAAATGTACATACACGAAATTAAATAAATGTAAAAACCACTGTAAATATATTCAAAGGACAGAAACAGTAGCTCACCAAGCAGATACTATCAATAAAGAGAATTGCAATAGTTTTAAAGTCAGTAATAGCTTAGAGATTACACAAGAGACCATTAGAAAATTTGAGGTTAGGTTTGTAGAGAGAATATCTTGTGTTTGTATGGATGTGGCACTTGTCCATAATAAATGTGATGGCCTACAGCTTAGGCAGGAAATAGGAGGTAGAAAGGCTTCTGTAGTGTCAGGTTGGAGATTTGTTGAGAAGGTGTGACAGACCAGACAGACAGACAGACGCGTGTGGTGCCTAAGCATAGATAATCAGCCTCGTGGCAAAATGTAGATTAGAATAGATGGGTTATTTTAGGTTATGAGCTAGTCAAAGAAGAGCCTAGCTGTATGGCCAAGGTATTCGTAAGTATATTTTGAGTCTGAGTCTTATTTCTGGAGCATGGGGCTGGGAGGAAGAAGCAGACCTAACTTTTACATAGATTAATTGAAATTACTTGGTCTTCAGGGAAGAAGGGGAAAGTACAAGGAAAAAGCAAGAGTACACTGAGTCCTCTTTCTCCCTCCCTCAAGCACTGGCATAGTGCTTGCCTAGCATCCATAAAACCCTGCTTTAGTACTTTAAAAGGAAAATTTAAAAAAAACCCCAAGCCAGGCATGGTGGTGCACACCTTTAGTCCAAACACTCAGGAGGCAGAGGCAGGCAGCTCTCTGTTAAGTCCAGGCCAACTTGGTTTATACAGTAGGTTTCAGGCCAGCCAGAACTACTTAGTGAGATCTCTCTCTCTCTCTCTCTCTCTCTCTCTCTCTCTCTCTCTCACACACACACACACACACACACACACACACACACACACACACACCCTCCTAACTCAGCCCCTTCTAATCTGGGTGGCGATAATCCTATAAGAACACCTCTGAGTTCTGTGTCTGTGTCTGCTGCCTATAGTGTCTAGAGCATGGCAAGATTCTGCAAGGCCACAGGGGCTGAAGGTGCCATATGTTTGCAGCCTGGTGTGTGTTGATTGCCTGGGCAATCTGCGATCAGGTTTTGTTTCAAATAGGACATCATAGCGAAGACAAAGGCTGGATTTAAGCTTACCACAATGTTCTTGCCCTAATCTCCAGGTGTGTGCCACAACATCTGGTTACCTCATCTTGCCCTGGAGTGGACACACTGTGAGTCATCATACAGGACACAGTCACCATCATCCCACAGGACACAGTCACCCTCATCCCACAGGACACAGTCACCCTCATCTCACAGGACACGGTCACCCTCATCCCACAGGACACGGTCACCCTCATCCCACAGGACACGGTCACCCTCATCCCACAGGACACGGTCACCCTCATCCCACAGGACACGGTCACCCTCATCCCACAGGACACGGTCACCCTCATCCCACAGGACACGGTCACCCTCATCCCACAGGACACGGTCACCCTCATCTCACACTGCCTAAAGATACTGTCACATTCTTGCTAAAGACCATGTGGTTAGGTTGTTGTGACAGGGACCTCTGGCAGATGATGTCCTAGACTTCTGCTATCAGCTCCTTTGGGTCTCAAATCTGCCATCCACCAAGGACTGTCCTAGTTGAGGGTAATGTTCTGGTCTTGGAACTGGCCTGTAATGGCACAGCTACCTTCTGGGAACTTGTATTGCAAGGTAACATCTTCACGCCTGTTCTCGCCCACCATCTTGGTGCTGATGTTCTTGCCGATGCTAGCGGTCTCCACAGCAATGAGGACAGTCTTCCCCCTTTCCTTCACCAACCAGATAAACTTGTCACCATTGACCTCCGTGAACACAAATGTGGTGTCATACTTGACTTGGACCAATCCCTGGCGAATGGCAGTCACTGGTGAAGGCCCGGTGCGGAAGCCTCCTGAGGAGGGAAGTAAGAGAGGTTTGCTGCCAGGGTCTCCTTGTCTACCCCACCTCCCAACCCCGGAATTCATCACAGTAACAGTAAGAATCCCACCCAAGCAGGGAGGTAACAGGTACTCCCCAGGAAGCCTGAACTGTTTTGTGACCCTGAAGGACACGTCCCAGCTTAGAACTGCAATGTCCAGGAAATCTCAGGCCCAGAGGTAGGGAGCCATTCACCCCAGAATGCTGCCTACTTCCTGTATGGTCTATACCTCTGCTTCCTGGATACTGGGGATAAAGGCAGTACTGACCTCATTGGTCATCAAACATCAAATGAGCATCAAAGTAGTACACAGTGGTACTTAGCACTGTAATTATCTGGGAACCATCAAAAGCCTTTGCTATTGATCTAAACCAGTAGTGCTGTCTTTTAAAGCTCTGACGTAGGAATAGCGAGGTCTCCTTGGCTGTCATTAACAACTTAGTAAGCATTAGTCCGTCAACTCTCCGTCGTACAGATCGGTTTGATTTTACATATCCTTGTACTCTGGCCCTTTGTCTTATTTAACCTTCACTAGATCCTGGTCTTAACAGCAGCCAGCCCTGTGATTCAGTGTAGTGGGGGATACGATGCAGAACAGGGCTTACTTACTGTTTCTAATGTGGCAGAGGGCTTCCCACTCTCTTCTGTCATCTTAGCTACAAAGTGAGTTGGTGGTGGGCTTCTAAAGCCCTTTCCACCTGGGCATAGGGCTGCTCTCTCTCAGGTAGATACACCCTAGACTGTGTGTAGCCCCATCGCCAAGGCTACCGCCTCCACCTTGGCAAATACTACTGAGACCCCAGAAAAGACTGTGAGCCCTTTACTGAGTGTCTGTCAGCAAAAGGTGTGTCAAGCTCGTCTCCTCACGGGGAGACAAGGAGCAACAGATCTCTGGAGATTCCTGCCTGGCTCCAATGGGAACTTGTGACGCTGTGATTTTATCTTGGGGAGCCTTTGGGACATACTGGTTGGAAGAATACAGACACCAAGATATTTTAAGTTGTAATTTGGGGACCTGTGCCTCCTGCATCTGGGGACCCCTCCTCAATCCACAAGGTTCCCTGTCATCAGCTGGGAGCTGATGATGATTTTGCTCCTTGAGAGGCTGACGGAGGCCACTGTAAGGATGCCTGTGTCCTGCCCAGGCCAAGGTCCCATAGGAATGCAAGAGTGGAGGAGTTGTAGGGAACCTGAGGCATCCTGATTACAGAAGTTCTTTTAGGAAATGTAGGCTCACAAAAAGGCTGAATACTTGATGTGATCTCAAGCCTTCCCATCCACTGGGCAATTTGTTCGTTTGTTTGTTGTTTGAGTTTATTTTTGTGGATTGTTATGTTTCATTTTGTTTTGCTTTTGAGACAAACTCACTATTTAGCTGAGAATGGCTTTGAACTCCTGATCCTTTTTCCCTCTTGAGTGGTGGGATTATAGACAAATGCCACCACAATGAGGTAGCTTGCTCTTTTAATATTCAGACTAACTTGGTTGAGCCTGGTGGAACAAACCTGTAATCCCAGTACTGAGGGTCCAGAGCTGACACGAGGGAGCTCCAGGCCAGGCTGAGTTACACAGTGAGACTATCTCTAAAGCAAAAATCTTTTTTAAATGAGCTTGAGATTATAATATAATTGCATTTCTCCCTTCTCCTTTCTTCCTCAAACTCTCCTATAGTCCCCTCCTTGCTCTCTCTCTCTCTCTCAAAGTCATGGCCTCATTTTCATTGATTGTTTGAAAAACCTTACATAAATAATATGAATTAATGAAGGTGGCTTGATTCTGATGTAGGAGAAACTTGAAGTAAGAAAGTTGGTGCTGGGCTGGAGAGATGGCTCAGCAGTTAAGAGCACTGATTGCTCTTCCAAAGGTCCCGAGTTCAATTCCTAGCAACCACACAGTGTCTCACAACCATCTGTAATGAAATCTGATGCCCTCTTCTGGTGTGTCTGAAGATAGCTATGGTATACTCATATACAATAAATAAATAATTCTAAAAAAAAGAAAGAAAGAAAATTGATGTTGCAAAGGATTTACTAGTAAAGCTGCTTAAGAAATAATAAGTTACACAAAGTAGAATTCAGCTGAAGGAGCGCTGCCTCTGATAGGATGGAAAGTTAACGCTGACCAGGCTTTTCAGAAACTGTAGAAACCAAAATTCTGTACCAAAATTGAAGTTTAGGGTTACTGAGAAAGTTTCTGCTAATGTTTGTTCAGTAACATTGACCTCAGATTAGGTTCATTTCTGATATCAAAAGGAAACAATCCTAACTTAACTAACTGATCATGAGGCCTGTCCTCCTCTAAAGGAACAATCCTCTAATATGGCAGCTGTAGGGGGCAAGGCAGGGTCACAACCATCATTAAGTCTAGTCCTGCCATCAAGTCCCCTGTGCTCCACCCAACCCAGGACAAGATAATAGGTTAAACAGTAGGGTGGATTACTCCCACTCCATCCAACTTGGGCTCAACTACTCCAGGGATGTGCGGTTCCTAACCCCATTCACCTCACTTCCCTGAGCCTGGATTTACAAAACACAGATAAGGACAAAAATGAGCCTTGAAAGATTAGCTGTGGGCTATCAAAACAGCTAAGTGGCAGGCAGTATCTGCTAAGCCTGGGTGCCTTAATTCACTCCCTGGTACCCATGTGACAGGAGAGACCTGACTCTCACAAGTTGTCCTCTGACCTCCAGCAGTACACCATGATCCATATGTGTACACACAAACCAATAAATAAATATGATTGTAAAACTTTTGAAAAGGTGAGTTGTACCTCCCGTCAGCACCTGTGCTCACTGTCACGTGTGTCCTCTTCTCAGTGTGAGGGTAACCATCTAAGACCAACTTGACCCTGCACATACTAGCCAGAAGAACAGCCCAGACATGGCCTCTGACCCCTGCTCCTCCCGTGCCCCATATAAACTCACCATCGCTGATTTCCT